>MJUU01030488.1:50045-63190 GCA_002080025.1 Modiolus philippinarum
ACCAACTGTGACAATACCGGACTTTTCACATTTGCAGTGTGACGGGTGCCACGCGTGGAGCAGATCATACTTACCATTCCGGAACACCTTATGATACCTCAGTTTTTGTAGGGGTTCACACTGTAAGTGCCTTAGTTTTGTGTCGTTTTGTTTTCTTTTTAGATTATTTGTTCTGTCTTTGTCATGCTGTCTGAATTCGTGTTTGATATGATTTGCCGAGATTTTTTATTTTTGATTTTGGAATTCTCCCTTTAATCAGTCTTGCTGCGGTATTCGTTTGCAGTGCTAACTTGGGTTAAGAGACTGGTTTGTGTAAAGATCTGATATAAGATGTGTTAGTTCGCCTACAAAAGTTTCGAGAGCTGATTTAGAACCCCGGTACAGAGTTTTCCATAGATAGCTGGAATGTATGATGCATTAAAATATTAGTGATAAGGACAGACATATACATTGTTTGTACCTATGTCTATAAAATTAAGTTGCTGTGTTTAAAGCTAGCAACTGTCCATTATAATATCCATTTATGTAGAAAATGAACACACCAAAAAGTCATTAGAGGAAGCTTCAACTAAATAAAATAAAATCGCTTCAAAATTTTTCTGATAATACTTCCTTGAATTCAAACGGCTATCTAATCAAATCTCCAAAATAGGTCTGATCAAAGCTGTATATATATATGTTTAGTCAAAAACAATATTTACATCTATCATGTTCTTTCAAAGTCACCAAAAATACAAAAAACATTTTATATTTCGAAGATATGCTAATTGACCTATGCTAACTGCTTCTGCGACTAAACAGTACTTCAGTACTTTGATTTAACAACATTTCCGTAAAATTGAGGGTGAGAAATGCCCTTAGTAATAAGCTGTTTGCGAGTCGCACCATATTTAGAAATCAAATCTTCATATCTTCTACAAAACTTCTTAAAGGTGTTAATCAATTTATGAAATCTGTAACCTTGTAAAAGTTTGGATGTGATAGTAAGGTTACGCTCATTAAAGTCGTCAAGAGTAGAACAGACGCGTGCGAATCGTACTAGTTGTGACATATACACCCCGTATGATGGAGCTACAGGAACGTCGCCATCAAGAAAAGGGAAATTAGTAACTGTGAAATCAAAATCATCCCTTTTATCATAAATTTTAGTTTTAATTTTGCCAGAGTCAATGATGATAGTAAGATCAAGAAATGGGCAGTATTTAGAATCATCGTTTGCTTTATTAAGTTTCAGTTCTTGCGGGTATATGAGGTCGACATAGTCTAAAAACTGGGGATTGTCAATAGTAAGGATATCGTCGATGTACCTGCTGTTATCGTTGAAAATTGAAATAAGTTGATCACTGTTTTGTACGGTTCCATTCTGTATTTTTTTTCATAAAGGAAACCTTAACATGCTCACTGGACCGTGAAATTGAGGTCACACATAAAAATCATATACAGAACGTCATGTACTTCTCGAGACCATCCTACATACCAAATATCATTGATATACCGTAAATAGGTACTGAGAAACTGATCTAATCAGAAAAACTTAATATGATCACTAAATCGTGAAATTTATGCCATGGACAGAAACCATATTACAGATTGTCATGTACTATCCACGTCCAGCCTACATACCACACATCATTAACCTACCACTAATAGTTACTGAAAAAAATAAACTAATCACAAAAAAATTAACATGTTCATTGGACCATGAAACTGAGGTCACGGACAAAAGTCATATAGCAGACTGTCATGTACTACCAAAGACCAACGTCATTGACATACCACTTACAGTTACTGAGAAAATGACATAATCACAAAAACTTAAAATGCTCACTAGACCATGGAATTGATATCAAGGACAAAAGCCATACGACAGAATGTCATGCACTACCTAAGACCAACCTACATACCACGTATCATTGACTTAACACCAATAATTACTGAGAAGCTAAACTAATAAAAAAAACTTTACATGTTTATTGGACCGTGAAATTGAAGTCACCGACAAAAGCCATATAGCAGACTGTCATGTACTACTCAAGATCAACCTATATATCAAATATCATTGACCTATAGTTACTAAGAAAATGACCTAATCACAAAACCTTAACTTGAAAGTTTACGCCGTCGCCGCCGCCATACTTTGTACGCTTATGTCTTTCGTCGCTGACGAGACAAAAACTTAACATTGGCACTGGACCATGAAATTGAGGTCAAGGTGAAAAGCAATATGTCAAACTGTCATGTACTAACCAAGACCAAAATATATACTAAATATCACTGACCTTCCACTTATAGTTATTGAGAAACAGGCCTAATTCACTTGATTTTAAAATGGGTCCTATGTGAAACTATATTGCGTAAAACTAGAACAAACATGAAACGCTAACTTACGGAAGAACTTGTGAATTCAAAAGCTTACACTAAATATGTTTCACGCTACCACTTTCAGGAAAAATCATGATTAGAACAAGGTAACAACTCCACAAAATCCAAACAAAACATTCTCAAAGACCTGTATCGCCCACTTGTGATATTGCTGTATAAGGTATTCCAAAAGCCATTATGTGTACACGCTCGTAGGTGAGCGTGATAATTTTGGATACGAAGTACTGACTTACTGGTTCAATTGGACATAAAATTCTGAGAGCAAATTTCGAACACATTTCTCGTAAAGTTGGATGTTAAGCAGACAACTTTGCAGCACAAATTGACAGACATTTAATTTTGCCATCCATTATATGGTGAACGTGCAGCAGTGCCTAATTATTCAACGATCATCCTAGGTAGTCGAAACTTTGGATGGGATGCAGATTCGCCATTTTGCGAACTCTGTCCATTTTGTGACTTGATCTGGTATTAATCTGTAAAATGACATGACACCTCAGAAACGTTTACAATAAGGCATTTTCTCATACAATTGTGTTCACCGGGATGCGTTGCATGCACAAAAATTGTGAAGAATTCCTGAATTTGTGATGGAATAATACATAAAAAGGGGGAAAATAGATATTAAAAACACGGTGCACATCTGCATATATTGAATAGGTCCTATAAGTTTGGTTGAAAAGTATAAATGGTTCAAGGATTAAATTTGGATAATGGAGGCATACCCTATACACTCCGATGGGCTAAAAATTAGTTTGAAATAAGTGGAAATAACAAACTGGACAGTGCATATTGCAGTATATGCTGCAAAATTGGTTAAAGTACTATTTATAAAGCTGTTTAGGAGAATCTTCGGATAATGGAGTCATCCATTAAAAGTATCGAAGGCTAAAATGATAGAGCCCAATGGTGGTATACATATTTACAATATATACTAAAGAATTCATGCAAGTAGGTTATCACATTTGTCGCCTGCACGAAAATTATGGAGAATTCCCGAATTTGAAATAATAAAGTCCAATTACAGCATGAAAATGAAGAAAGAATATAAATATTAGAAACACGGTGCACATCTGCATATATTGAATAAGTCCTACAAGTTTTGTTGATAAGTATAAAGTGTCAAAAATTAGATTCGGAAAATGGAGGTTTGCACTGTACCCTTCAATAGGCTAGTTTGAAATGAAGGGAAAAACAAACTGGACAGTGCATATCTGCAGTATATACTGAAAAATTGGTTTAAGTACAGAGCTGTTTAGGAGAAGCTTCGGATAATGGAGTCATTCCCTGAAAAACACCGACAGGCTAAAATGACAAAGCCCAATGGTGGTGTGGAAATAAGAAAAGCAAACAAAAATGATACATATCTGCAATATATACTAAAGAATTCATGCAAGTTGGTGAAAAGAAACAAGCGGTAATATGAATGATGTAATTATTTTGATTCAATACACACGGACAGACGCAAGAGCACGGATAATAATTAGTATGTGTCGAGTCTGCGCACGGCATGTTACAAAAAATCTTTCATGTTAGGGGCCATCTCGAACTTACTTTTAGGTACGAGAAAAGTTCATTGTTGAAGACCCCATGGTGACTTTAATTAGATAACGAACAACAATAGAAGCGTTGGGTCATTGCTTGGTATTTGTAGAGACTGTCTCGTGTGTATTTACTCCAAATCCTCTCATTGCTTTTTGCTGTAAACATTTGTTTAATTTGCTTAAATATCTTAGAACTAGAGGAACAAACTTGAACAGCTATCATATGGAAGGACGGGGTAACGTTTAAGAGCAAACATGTGAATTCAAAAGCTCACACAATATAGGTTTCACACTACCATTTTATGAAAAAAAAATCGAAGCAGGAAATTCTCAAAGGCCTGTATTCTAGGAACACATTTTGAACGCATTTCTCGTTAAATCTGATATTTGACAACTTTGCAGCAGAAATAGACATATAAAACTTAGCTTTAACGGGAAAAGATTATAGAACCATTGTGACCAGGATTTTCAACACAATTGGTTTCAGAAGATAGTATCAGTGGATACATTCCTTTTATGGCAGCCATTGAGGAAAACAACTTGACAGACATTTTTGCTATCCATTTTATATTGTGAACATGCAACAGTGTCAATTATTCAACGATCATCCTAGGTAGTCGAAGCTTTTGATGGGATGCAGATGTGCTATTTTTGTGAACGAAACTAAACCACCCAATCCATTTTTGACTTGATCTGGTTTCAATCTGTAAAAAAATCATATGAGATTTCGGAAATGATTACAACAGGACACTTTTTCAATGGCGGCATCTTGGACGAATGTGGAATTGTGGAAACATGCAATTTTAAGAAGTATAGCCAAAGACCTTTATTTAACAATGTCGAAACGAAATTGACTCGGATGATGAATAGAATGGATGATTTTAGGAACATGAAAATCACAAAGGGGGTCCCCCCGAGGAATATTGTGATCAAATTTTGTTAACAGTGTTTAGCTGTTCTAGAGAAGATCATTTGACACATTTTACATAGTGTGAAAGGTTAAACTATGTTCCCTGCTGGTAGCAATCCAGCAAAACCATCGAATTCGTACAGAGAAAAAAAAAATCTGTATTCTCAAAAACAAATACCAAACATTACATAAAAATGCATATTCAATATTTCAAAATATAACCTTATCAGGAAATAAGTTATCAGGTAATAATACGGAATGTAATATATTTTTAGGTTTATGGTCCTAAGTAATAATATGTCCACTGCTGGCAACCATTTTGGATGGGGTGCAGACCTACTGTCATCTTTTCGAAAGGTACCATTGTGCTTAACTTTGATTCCGATTGGTCACGCACTCTCCTTGTCAGGTATGTTTTCAAACAGGGTCCAATTTAATATTAAGTTTTTTTCTCTGCTAGCGATCATTGGATTAAATGAGGACTTGCCACACACCTTTTTAAAGGGGGCTTCCCAACGTATATTGTAACTAAATTTGGTCCCGATTGGCTTTGTGGCTTCAGAGGAGATCTTTGAATGCTTTCCATAGGACACATTTTTCAAAAGAATCCAACTTAGGTCAATTTTTATCAAATATGGTTCCAACTGGCCAAGCATAGTCACATATGTTTGCTATAAGGCCCAATGTTAAACTTAGTTTCCCAATTGGCTGCCATCTTGGATGAGATGCAGACTCGCCAGATACATGTTTAAAGGGAACCAACTAAGAGCCATTCTGACTATGTTTGGTTCCAATTAGTCAAGTACTTTCATAGGAGAGGATAGTTGAATATATTTTCCTTATGGTCCAATGTTAAACTACTTTCCGGCTGGTGGCCATCTTGGATGAGGTACGGACTTGCGGGACAGTTTTTGAAGGGGCCATTTAAAAACCATTTTGACCAAGTTTAGTTCAAATTCATTATTGAATATATTTTTCATAGGGTCCAATGCTAAACCAGGCTTCCCTGCTAACGTCTGTCTTTCATGAGAAGAGGACTAGCTAGAAACATTTTTAAAGTGGACAGTTTCAGTAGAGTTGTGGCCAAGATGGGTTCCAATTGTTCAAGTACTTTCAAAGGAGAAAATCTTTGAATAGTTTTCTTTCGACGCTGGTTACCATCTTTGATGATGTAATGACTTGGTGGATACATTTTTAAAAAGGACCACCCAAGTACAATTCTGCCAAAGTTTGGTATAAATTGGACTAGATAAAGAGGTATCCAGCAAACAAGAGGCTCTCAAGAGCCTGTATCGCTCACCTGGACCACGGCTAACATATGCAGTTAAAATAATCCAAATGTTGTTAAGCATTATTTTCAAATTTGTTAATAGTCATTGATGTTTTATTATCTTGAGTTAAACTATATTCCAGACTGGCAGCTATTTTGGATGGGGATGCAGTTCTACTGTCACCTTTCTTGAAGGGGACCATTGAGTATAATTTTGGTTCCAATTGACTAAATATTTTCAGAGGAGAATTTTTAAATGCTTTCCCATAGGCTTCCGATAGGTCTCAAGGTTAAACTATGTTCCCAAATGAGGCCATCTTGAATGCAATGCAGACAAGCCAGGCAAATTTTTCATAGGGAACAACTATGGCCCGTTGTGACCAAGTATGTTTTCATTATTGGCCAAGTAATTTCAGGAGATCTTTTAATGTTTTCCCAATGAGTCAAATGTTAAGTCTGTTCCCCACTGGCAGCCATCTTGCATTAAGCAAAGACTTGAAAAACAACTCTTTTGCATGGCGGCAACCTAAAGATTGTTGTGGCCAAGTTTGGTTCCAATTGGCTGAAAAGTTTCATAGAAGATCTTCGAAAGTGTTACCCATAGGGTCCAATGTTAAAACAATGATCCCTGCTGGCGGCCATCTTGGATATAGTGCGGATCTGAAAAACAACTTTTTGCAGGGGACCATCTAAGGACTATTGTAGCCAAGTTTTGTTTCAATTGGCCTAGTAGTTTCAGAGGAGAAAATCTTTGAAAGTATTTTCCCATAGGGTCCTATGTGAAAACTATGATCCCCGCTGGCAGCCATCTTGGATATAGGGCGGATCTGAAAAACATTTTTTTTGCAGGGGACCGTCTAAGGACTATTGTGGCCAAGTTTGGTTTCAATTGGCCCAGTAGTTTCAGAGGAGAAGATCTTTTAAAGTGTTTTCCCATAGGGTCAAATGTTAAAACTATGATCCCTGCTGGCGGCCATCTTGGATATAGTACGGATCTGAAAAACAACTTTTTTTTGCAGGGGACCATCTAAGGACTATTGTGGTCAAGTTTGGTTTCAATTGGCCCAAGAGTTTCAAAGGAGAAGATCTTTGAAAGTCTTTTCCAATAAGGTCCCATGTTAAAACTATGATCCCCGCTTGTGGCCATCTTGCATATAGCGCGGATCTGAAAAACAACTTTTTTGCAGGGGAATATCTAAGGACTATTGTGGCCAAGTTTGTTTCAATTGGCCCAGAAATTTCAGAGAAGAAGATCTGTGAATGAAAAGTTTACGCCGGACGGACGACGGACGGACGGACCACGGAAGACGGACGGACGAAAAGTGATGGCAAAAGCTCACCCTGGCTATAGCCAGGTGAGCTAATCAGCACCTCATCAAAGATGACCGCCTTCAGGAAAATTAGTTCAGCATTGGTCCAATACTTTCAAACAAGATGTTTCCTTTAGCGTCCAATGTTGGACTAAGTTTCCTGAAGGTGGTCATCTTTGAAGAGGTGCTGATTTGCTGGATACATCTTAAAAGAGGACCACCCATGGACTATTGTGACTAAGTTCGGTTTTAATTTGGCAAGTGGTTTCAGAGGTGATCTCTGAATGAAAAGTTTGCGATTGTCCGACGGACGCCAAGTGATTTCAAAAGCTCACCCTGGCTATAGCAAGGTAAGAATACATTTCTCATAAGCTCCTATGTTAAATCTAGTTCCCCTTAGCAGCCATCATGAATGAGGTACCAACATAACAAGATGTGTTTTGTGAAACACTTATTTCTCAAGTAGAAGTTAAGAAGAAACATTTTAGCAACTTTAAACAACAATTAATGTCCTTCTGACAAAATAATTCGTAGAAATAAATTATGGTATTAACTGAAAAGTTAAATCATATCAAATGAGGATTGTGATTGGATGCAAACACAGGAGTCACCCTACTGACTACCTCCAGTCATTTTCCAAGCATTTTTCACCTCCCCTTTTTGGAACATTTATAGTTAACTCATTGTGTTCTGTCTATCAGTGTTATCATTACTTTGATTACATCAGGAATATTTTCATATACTTCATCAATACAGGTTCCCCTAAAGTGGAGGAATAAACAGAAGAGAAGAAATGTAATAATATATATTTTAGTAACATTCCTCATCACTGTTATATATAAAATATATGTGTAAATACCTGTAAAAAGAAATTGAATAAATGAAGAAAAAAAAACGTACTGAATAATTTAAAAGATCTTTTTACAAATAAATTCTATAGATATCGTAAATGGGTTTAATGTTTCAATATATAAAATAAAACAAAATATAATTTCATTTTTCTGGTGAAATTTTACCTGACAGTCCCATACCGAGATTACGAAGTCAAATATTCTGGTACCAACTGAAAGGTCTATCCACAGGAATACACATGCAAAATACGAAAGCACCTGTCACTTACCATTCAAAAGATAAACTCTATGTTAAAATTTTATGCAGTTGTTCACATGCCAAGGTCAAGTCACAAGGTCATAATTCTGATACCAATTAAAAGGTCTTGCCACAATGTAAGCACATGCAAAATATGAAAGCCATATCGCTTACCATTCAAAAGATATATTCAATGTTAAAGTTAATAATTAAGTCTCCAAAACGAAGTTTGCGGAGACTTATTGTTTTTACTCTGTTTCTTCTTCTTCTTATTATTATTTTTGTCCGGGGCATATCTCAGAGATCACTCGTCCAATTTTGATGAAACTTAGCAGGAATATGGATACCAATGTCTAGTTGTGCAGGAAGGTCTGGGAACTTCCAAAATGGCACTGTTGCCATGGAAACGGCAAAAAGGCGGGAAAATCGACAAAATTTTGGGATAATTTGTCCGGGCAGATCTTGGAGACCACACATCAGATCTGAATGAAACTTAGTATGAGCATAGATACCAATGTCTAGTTGTGCAAGAAGGTCCATGGATTTTCTAAATGGCACCGTTGCCATGGAAACCATAAAAAGGCGGGAAATTGACAAAAATCGTATTACAATTTGTCCGAGGCAGATTTCAGAGACCACTCATCAGATCTTAATAAAACTTAAAAGGAACATAGATACCAATGTGTAGTTGTGCAAGAAGGTCTAGGGATCTTCAAAATGGCACCGTTGCCATGGAAATGGTAAAAAGGCGGGAAAATTAAAAGTTCTCAGAACTGCATGAAAACTTACAGAAAGGTTGTATAGCATACAGGGAATTTATTTTTAGTTTAAAAAAAATCAAATAACAACCGTTGCCATGGAAACGACAAAAAGGCGGGAAAATCATAATTGCTCAGAATTGCATGAAAACTTACACAATAGTTGTATAGCATACAGGGAATTTGTTTTCAGTCTAAAACATTTCAAAATGACGACTGTTGCTATGGAAAGGCAAAAAGGCGGGAAAATTAAAAGTGATCAGAATTTAACAAAACTTCATGGAAAGGTTTTGTTGCATATTGAGAGTTGGTTTCTAGTCTCAAAAATTGCAAAATGCGGAAAATTGTCATGACAATTGGGAAAAAGGCGGTAAAGATCAGAGTGCTATGAAATGAATGAAGTTGAAGGGAGTTTCTTGTTCGGAGGTCTGATTTGGGAGTTCGTTTGGGAGACTTGTGTATCAGCATCCTGATACAATTATAAATATTTTTTTCAATAAATTTTGAGTCTTCCATTGAAGACGTGTGCCACCTGCACTGCTGTTGTCGCAGACACAAATATTCATAAAGTACGCAAAAAATACTCATGAAGTACCATGTGCAACAGACCTGATTTCGATTGGAAGACTATGCAACCCCATACTGAAGTTAAATACAAAATTTCTATTGGATGTGATTTGTAATTGCTGAGAAAAATGTTACGAATATTTTTTACCATTGACAGTATTTGTTGAAAATATTTCATGTCGGTAAACAGGAAGAAGATGTCCGACAGACATGGTTTCAATAAGCGCACAACTCATTCGCTATTGCCGTGCCTTTAGTTTGTTCAGCGATTTTGTCAACAGAGCGAAATTACTGTCTCAAAAACTTATACATCAAGGGTATGTTCAGTCACTGTTGCAATTGTCACTACAGAAGTTTTACGGTCGTCACCACGATTTGACAATTATAATGTTTGTTTCACAATGAGAACAGATACTTTTGGGTAGATCCAGAGTTTGTTACCGGACTGACTAACACCGACTGTGACAAAACCAGACTTTTCACTGGCAGTGTGACGGGTGCCACGCGTGGAGCAGATCATGCTTACCCTTCCGGAGCACCTGATGATACCTCAGTTTTTATAAGGGTTCACACTGCTAGTGCTTTAGTTTTATGGCATTCTTGTTCATTTTGGTTTATTTGTTTTGTCATACTGTCTCAATTCGTGTTGCCATGAATTACCGTGATGTTGGATTTATGATTTTAGAATTTCCCCTTTCCTTTTCTTGCTTCGGTATTCGTTTGCGGATGTATGGAACCTCATAATGAAGTGAAAAAAAAACTCAAGTGGCTGTGATTTATAGGTCTTTATAGTCTCTGAGAAAATTGTTACGAAAATTTTTACATTGACAGTATATGTGGAAAGTACTCCATGTCGGTAAACAAGAAGTAGATGTCCCGCAGACCTGATTTCAATAAGCGCGATATACAAACTCATAATGAAGTCACATACCAAATTTCAAGTGGCTGTGATTTGTAGTTGCTGAAAAAAGAGTTACGAAAATATTTACATTGACAGTATATTTGGATGTATTCCAAGTCGGTAGGTAAACCAGTGAGTAGATATCTGATAGACCTGATTTCAATAAGCGCAATACGGAACCTCATAATGAAGTCAAATACAAAATTTCAAGTGGCTGTGGTTTGTAGTTGCTAAGAAAAGTGTTACGAAAAATTTTACATTCATAGTACATGTGTATATGTGAATGTATTCCAAGTCGGTAAACATAAAGAAGATGTCTGACACACTTGATTTCAATTAGAGCTATCGCCAAATGGCAGCCAGTTATACCCCGTCTAATTGAACCCTGAATCAATTTGGAAAGTGAAAATTTAAGCGTGTGTGGGTACAATACAGTTGTGGACACAGAACAGACGTGGACACAATGCAGATATACCTCCCCTATTCTTTAAGAAAATATTCAAAGATGAAATATTTCCCCTCCAAAATTTCTGGCAGCAACCATATAACCTTTTTCGCATCTTCGGGTGGTGTTTTTCAATTGTGTAGCATTTCATCAAAATCTAAGCAGCCGTTTAGAAGAACATGGGCTGGCAAGGTTTTGGACAGGAACCATATGATTTTATGCACATCTTCGGGTGGTCTACTACAACCGTGTTACATTTATTCAAAATCCAAGCAGCTGTTTAGAACATGCGCTGACAGGTTGATCCCCCTTTTAGCCAGATAATATTCAAAGGCGAATTATCTCGCCTTCAAAATTTCAGGCAGCAACCATATTACTTCATGCACATTTTCAGATAGTGTGCTACAACTGTGTAACATTTCATCATTATCCAAGCAGCCGTTTAGGAGAACATGAGCTGAGAAGATTTATCCCCTTTTTTGCCAGATAATAATCAGATGAATTATCTCCCCTTCAAACTTGCAGCAATCATATTACTTCATGCACATCTTCAAATGGAGTACTACAACTGTGTAACGTTTCATAAAATTCCAAGTAGCCGTTTAGGAGAACATGCGCTGACAAGGTACATGGACGGACGAGCGGAAGGACAGGGTGATTCCTATATACCCCCAAAGATTGTTTGCGCAGGCATAAAACGCGCAGTATGGAATCTCATAATGAGGTTACATAAAAAGTTTCAAGTGGCTGCGATTTGTAGTAGCTTAGAAAAGTGTTGCAAAAATGTTTACATCGACAGTATATGTGGAAAGTATTCCAAGTCAGTAAACAGGAAGTAGATGTCCGATAGACCTGATTTCGATAAGCGAATTATGGAACCTCATAATGAAGTCACATACAAAGTTTCAATGGCTTTGATTTGTAGTTGCTGTGAAAAGTGTTACGAAAAAGTGGGACGGACAACAACAACAACAACGACACAAGACGACTAAGTGATCCGTATATGTGGCCCCACCACTACGTGTGCAGGCGACACAAAAAACCTCACATGCCAAGGTCAAGATCACGAGGTCAAAAATTTTGGTATCGTTTGAAAGGTTTAAACATGCAAAAATACTAAAGCCTTATCACTTACCATTCAAAAGATATATCAAATGTTAAAATTTTTTATGGACAAACAGACAGACAGACAGACGGACAGACCAAAAACTTCGATTCACAGGCGCATAAAAATCACAACTTTGCAGAGGGTCATCCAAAGACTATGGTAAAAGTTGTTTGAATGCATTTCCCATAGGGTACTATGTTAAACTATGTACCCTGCTGGCAGCCACTTTGGATGAGGAAGGAATGTAAACGTAGGTAATCAACGATTACAGAGTTCGCCTCGTTATGGCACTTTGTCACAGTAACAAAATCTTGACTGGATGTTGACATCACATTTGCATGCCTAAGCAAGGTTACATGATCCTACCATGTATAGTGACTGAGATCTGAACTTGCCTGAAAACTTGGACATAAATCACTCATGCGTAAAAAATAAGTCAAAGTGACCTACTTTTGCCTGGATGCTGATGTACCATCAGGGATGCATGCCTATGCAAGGTTACATGATCCTACCATGTAAAGTGACTAAGATATGAACTTTTCAAAAACTTGGATGTAAATCAATCAAGCGGAAAATATAGGTCAAAGTGACCTAATTTTGTCTGGATGCTGATCTACCATCAGAGTTATATGCATATGCCAGGTTACATGATTGCACCATGTATAGTGACTAAGACCTGAACTCGTCCTAAAACTTGAATGTAAATCAATCAAGCATAAAATATAGGTCAAGGTATCCTAATTTTACCTGGATGCTGACCAACCATCAGAGATGTATGCATATGCAAGGTTACATGATCCTACCATGTATAGTGACTGAGATCTGAACTAGTCAGAAAACTTGAATGTAAATCAATCAAGC
>MJUU01030488.1:83710-102977 GCA_002080025.1 Modiolus philippinarum
GGGGGGGTATAAAAACTTAACATGCTCACAAGACAGTGAAATTGAGATCAAGGACAAAAGCCATATGACAGAATGTCATGTACTACATAAGAACAAGCTACATACCAAATATCATTGATCTACAACTAATAGTTACTGAGAAACTAAACTAATCATAAAAACTTAACATCACTGGACCGTGACATTCAGGTCACAGGCAAAAGCCATATAGCAGACTGTCGTGTACCACCCAAGACCAACCTATATACCAAATATCATCGAGGTACCACTTATAGTTACCGAGAAAATGACCTAATCACAAAAACTTTACATGAAAGTTTACGTTGTCGCTGTCATAATTTGTATGCATATGTCTCACTTTATTTGCCTCTCGTCGCAAGTTAGACCAAAAAACTAGAGGATTACATGCCCCCGTGCAAGGTACAGATTTAAAAGTGGTTTCTTATATAAAATGTTTGTGTTTGTAAGACACATATGTGATGCCCCCGAAAAAATATATTTTGATCGTGTACCCTCTATGTAAAAAAAAAAAAAAAAAAACAAACATTAAGTTCAATTCAACAATGTATATTTTTTCATAAAAATTCCCCATAATCAAAATCAATACTAAATAGACACTTCTTCAATATTTTTACAAATAATCTGCAAAACAAAAAACAAAAACGTCCAACCTTAGGAAATGTAGGTGCAGTTGCCCGGACATATTGTGCACCCTGTATGTCAATTCTTTTTAATAACTAAGTTCAAGAATGAAAATTTTTCGGAAAAATGCTTCCAAATCAAAATCAATACTAAAAGGCATATTTGTAATATATGCACAAATGATCTACAACTACCATAAAAACTGTAGGAGATCTTGGCCGGACAAACTGTGTACCCTCTATGAGAAAATCTCAAAAAAAAGAAAAGAAAAACTTAATTCAATGCTAAGAAGCAAATCTACAATATATGCCCAAATGATCTATTAAATAAAAACTTCTTACCATAAAAACTGGACAAGGGGTTGCCCGGACAAACTGTGTACACTCTGTGTCAAATTCATTAAGATATTTTTAAAAATGACTATGTTCATAAATGTACATTTTTTTTGGAAAAAATACACCAAAAACAAAATAAATACCAAAAGGCATATCTTCCATATATGTACAAATGGTCTGCAAAATAAAAACTTCCTTCCATAAAAACTGTCAGAGATCTTGGCTGGACAATTTGTGTACCCTCTATGAGAAAATCGCAAAAGAAAGCCTAACATCAACAACGTATATTTTTTGGAAAAATGGATAAATATCAAAATCAATATGAATGTGTCTAACGGACACAATGCCCCGCCTCGCAACTATTTTGAACAATGCTATATTTCGTGATCAGTTAAGTATAAAGTTGGTAGCATGGATATATATTTTATTATGATTTTTGTTTAAATATACGCTAATGGATATTTAATTTAATTGGTGTTTAATGATAATAGCATACATCCTTCACAGAGAAGAAATTTAAGCCTGTTGGTAAACCTCAAACTATCCCCCTTTTTGTCATCAGTGAAGCATGAAGTTGGTAGCATGGGTAAATATTTGTTATGTTTTTGTTTATCTGTATCCTAATGTGTATTTATACAAAGTTTCATAATAAAAGCATACATCCTTCACAGAAAAAACTTAAACCTGAGGTTAAATATCATGCCATCCCTCTTTTTCCATTATCAGTAAAGCATTAAGTTGGAAGTTGGGATAAATTTTTATTATGATTTTTTTTAATTATACCCTAATCTGTATTTATACAAAGTGTCATGATAATAGCACACATTCTTCACAGAAAAAACTTCAACCTAAGGGTAAACCTCATACAACCATCCTTTTTTCCATGATCAGTGAAGCATGAAGTTGGTAGCATGGATTAATTTTTATTATGATTTTTGTTTAGTTATATCCTAATGTGTGTCTGTACAAAGTTTTATGATAACAGCATACATCCTTCACAAAACTTCATTCTAAGGGTAAACCTCATAATACCACCCTTTTTCATGATCAGTGAAGCATGAAGTTGGTAGCATGGATAAATTTTTATTATGATTTTTGTTTAATTACACCCTGAAGTATATTCATACAAAGATTCATGATAATAGCATACATCCTTCACAGAAAAAAACTTAAACCTGAGGGTAAACCTAACTTGGGACGGACGGACGGACGAACGGACGGACAAACGGAGAAACGGACGAACGGACAGACCCAAACACTATATGCCCACTATCGTAGGCGGGGCATAACAACTACCTACCATAAAAACTACAGAAAAAAATGGACAAAATATGCACCCCCTGCGGACAGACTGACACAGGGACGGACGGACAAGGGTAAAACAATATAACCCCGCTTATCGTCGCGGGGGGTGGGGGTGGGGGGTGGGGCACAAAATAATCACAAAATTTGAAAGGTTCCACAAAAAGGACTATTGTGACCATTAAGTTCGGTTTAAAAGAGAAACCTCGGTCGGTTATCCCCCTGTACCAAGTTAGTTTTGTGTAGTTCAAGGTGGAGATAATTTTGATAAGCATATCAATAGCCTCTTTTGATATTCAAATAAAAAAAATCTCCACTTTAACTATATATAACTAACTTGGTACATGGAGATAATCGTTTCTCATTTGCCTTCTCATTTCAGTAATTGAAAAGTCAACGAAAAAACAATGCACACCAAGTAAAGGCAAAACCTCACCCTGGCATAGCCAGATGAGCTAAATACCTTTGAAACATTTATTTTCAAAAATGTACCAAGTCTAAGGGTCATTACTCTGCATGCAAATCATCCAACTATATTAAATTCAAACCTGAGATGAAACTTATTTAGATAAAAATTTTATACCAAATATGAAATCAATATTTCGAAACATTGTACGGCAAAGGTGTGAAACGAATTTGCTGAATCTTGGGGTAATAACTTTACATATAATCATCAGACTGGGACCAAAACATATGCAACTCATATTGATAAGAAAACTTGTGGAAACCAAACGGACAGATGGAGGGTATACCATAATATGCCTGTATTGTGAAAGGCGTATAAAACAGTAAAGATAATGATATTCAAATATTCCTCCATGTTCATAATCAAAAAGCTTAATTGAGAAGAGTTTTTCAGTCAGCTCAGTTATTATAATACCATTTCATGGGTGAAAAGTAATTTGTGCTAGTTGGAGGTGAATAAAAAAAAGTTTTAAATATAGCAATAATTAAATTATCAAATGAAAGATGAACAAAGTTTTTGATAATAATTAACAATGCCAATCGGAAAGGAAAATGTCAGATCGAAAAAGTCGAAATAGTATTAAAGCAAAGAAAGACATGTTAATTCGAATTGACAATGCTGAACTGAAAAAAAAAATTAAGGGGTTGCAAGATAGCTTACGGACACTTAAGAATAAAAAAAATGTGAGTCTTCAATGGAAGATTTGCGTCGCCTGCACTGCATGATTCTATTGTCAAATTCAATCTGGGTAACAAATGTTTAAGTAATTAAACAGGAAGATAATGTCTGACAGGCCTGAATTCAATAATCACAATACTGAACCCCATACTTAGGTCGCATACTAAATATCAAGTGCATGTGACCTGTAGTTGTTGAGAAAAGTGTTACAAAGATTTCTACAATTGACGGTATTTCGTTGAAAATATTCCAAGTTGGAAAACAGGAAGTAGATGTTCCAAAGGTCCGATATAGGTAGGCAAAATATGACACCCAATACTATACATGTTGTCTCATGCAAAATTCCAGGTGGTTTTTGAATAAGTTGCTGAGAAAGTGTTATGAATACCTTTTTCGCTGAAAGCATTCGTCGAAAATATTCCAAGTTGGTTTAGTGCGGCAGACCTTAACTCAATAAGCTTTATATGTAACTCCATACTTAAGTCACATACAACATGTCAAGTGGATGTGACTTGTAGTTGCTGAAAAAAGTGTTACAAAGATTTTAACCACTGACAGTATTTGTTGAAAATGTTCCAAGTAGATTAACACGAATTACTTGTAAGACAGACCTGAATTCTACAAGCACAACATTTTATCCCATACTTAATTCAAGTATCTGTGATTTGCGGTTGTTAAAAAAAGTGTTAAGAAAATTTTTACCATTGAAGGTAATTGTTACGTTTTGTAAAATGTTCCAAGTCGGTAAATGGGAAGTAGATGTCCGATAGGACCGAATTCAATAAGTGCAATATGGAGTCAAATACAAAATTTCCAGTGGCTTTGACATTTTTTTGAAAATATTCCAAGTCAGTAAACAGGAAGAAGATGTCTAACAGAGTGCAATATGGAAGCCAATACTAAAGTCAAATACAGAATTTTAAGTGGTTGAGATTTGATGTCTCTTCAGTGCAGATAAAATATAAACGTTTGAAGACCATTAAAACTCAATGATAGAGAACAAAAACCAATGTGATCTAAATGTATGAGCCAAAATCAGCTAAGGAAATAGCGTTGCATGAGGGGGATACTACTTAGTTTTCAACGAAATTTACAAAAATTTAGATATTGTAAGGTTCCAAATAGAATCGGCTGTCGGGTCAGCACCGAGGTACTGACTACTGGGCTGGTGAATACCTTCGGGGACTAACAGCCCACCAGCAATGGCATCGATCCAGTGGTAACAAATAAATAAATACCGTGGTTACTGTGAATTTGAATTCTGCATACATGTATGTGCATTTCGACAACTTATGTCTCTTCAGTTCAGATAAAATATAAACGTTTGGAAGATCATAAAAAAAAACTCAAAGATGTTAAAAAACTGATAGAGAACAGAAAGACCAATGTGATCTAAATGTATGAGCCAAAATCAGCTAAGGACAGACCTTTGCATGAGGGAGATACTCCTTAGTTTTCAACGAAATTTACAAAAATTTAGATATTGTAAGCTGATCTGTACTGATGCTATTGGAACTGCATACCAAATATCAATAGGCTAGCACAGGTGGTTGATGTTAAACAGACCCAAGAAAAAAACTTAAACAATTGTAGATGCCGCCGCCGGAATCACCATACCTAAGTCTCGTTTTTTTCGACTATCGTCGAAGGCTCGACAACAAAAGTCACTCAAGTGTAAAATATAGGTCAAAGTCACTTAAATGTCATTTTGGTAGTACTCATCAAGGTGATTAATTTGACGAAACATCATTGTTGTATGATGAGTAGTTGAGAAATGGACTTGAACGCAAAATTTAACAATAGTCACTCAAGCATAAAATGTAGGTAATGGATCCCTAATTGTTGTTGAGTCTGGTAGTACTAATCTAGGTGCATGTACTGATGTAATATTATTAAAATATTACAAGAGGTTACCAAAATATGGACCTAAACCCAAAACTTAATATCGGGACGTACGGACGGACAAGGGTAAATCTATATGCCCCTTCCACTTCGTGATCTTAAATTGTTAAGTTAAATATGGAACTACATACTTAAGTCACATACAAAATATTAAATGGCTATGATTTGTAGTTACTCAGAGGAAAATGTTGCAAAAAAGTGGGACGGAAAATAACAATGACACAAGACGACTTACATGATCCCTATATGTGGATACATGTTACATGTACAGGCGACACAAAAAAAAAACAAAGTAAGCCAGAACTTGTCTTATTTTTGAATGCCAGTTAATCCCTATGTTCTCAGCTGGCAGCCCTACTGAATAACATGCTGACGTACTACACATTAATTCTTATAAAGGGCATCTTTTAACTGGTCCCGTGATTTCAGAGGAAAACCCTTTGAATGTGTCTTCATATGGTCTAATGTTAAACTATAATCCCTGCTGATGGTTGCTTTGGGTGAAGGACAAGCACCAAGTTAAGAAGTCTTGGTCAGCACCTATTTTATAATATTTATGCCACATTTAGTTTTATTTCATCCAGTAGTGTATGCATTTCCCATAGGATTAAATGTTATACTTCATTACTGCTAGCCATTTTTAAACTAGAGGAACTGAGATTGAGCCTGTATCGCTCACCTGACAAAATGCTTCCATGCCATGCATGACCAAAAATTATGTTAATTACTAAATGGGGTCTAATGTTTATAGCTATCTTCTCCATTAGCAACCGTGTTTTTTGTCTGACCCTATTGATAATGATTTTTTTTGCGACGGACCTTTTATACATTTAGTTAAATTTGTTAGAATAGATTCAGAGATGATGCAAAAGGTGTTTTTTTTTATGTTAAACTATGTTCTGCACTGCTGGCCACGTTTTTGTCGGATCAAAATGAAATGAGCAATTTTTGTAAAGAACCTTCCTTACACCATTCCTGTACAGTTTGGTTGAATTTGTTTCAGTGGTTTCAGAGAAGATGAAAATGTGATTTTTTTTTATGTTCCGTGCTGGCAGTCATGTTTTCTATCGGATTGTTACGAAATGAGCAATCTTTGTTAAGGACCTTCCATACACCATTCCTATAAAAAAGTTTGGATGAATTTGCTTCTGCAGTTGCAGAGAAAATTAAAATGGGATTTTTCCCATATGGTCTAATGTTAAACTTAAGTTTCGCGCTGTAGCCATGTTCTTTGTCTGATCGGAACAAAATTAGCAATCTTTGTAAAGAACCTTAAATACATCATTCCTGTAAAGTTAGGTTGAATTTGTTTCAGTGGTTCCATAGGAGAAGATGAACTAGAGTGTATCGCTCACCTGACAAATTGCTTTATGCCATGCATGACCAAAAATGATGTTTTTTATCAATGGGGTCTAATGTTTAGCTACGTTCTCCATTAGCAACCATTTTTTTGTCTGATCCTATTGAAATGAATTTTTTTTTTGCAAATGACGTTCTATACATTTAGTTAAATTTGCTAGAATAGTTTCAGAGAATATGAGAAAAGGGTGGTTTTCTCATACTGGGCTCCAATGTTAAACTATGTTCTGCACTAGATGCCATGTTTTAAGTCGGATCAAGTTTGGTTGAATTTGCTTCAGTGGTTTCAGAGGAGACGATGAAAATGTGATTTTTCCAAAAGAGTCCAATGTTAAATCTAAGTTCTGTGCCGACGGCCAAGTTTTCAATCAGATTGTAATGAAATGAGCAATCCTTGTTAAGGACCTTCTATAAATTATTCCCGTAAAGTTTGGTTGAATTTGCTTCCGCCGTTTCAGAGGGGAAGATGAAAATGTGATTTTTTCCCATAGTACTAATGTTTAACCTAAGTTCTGCGCTTGCGGCAATGATTTTTTTTTAATCGGATCTGAATGAAATTGGCAATCTTTGTGATTTTAAAACAGGGTCCAATGTTAAACCATATTCCGTGCTTGCAGCCATGTCTTTTATCGAATCTGAAAGCAATAAGCAACCTTTGTTAAAGACCTTTAAAACATCATTCCTTTAAAGTTTGGTTGAATTTGCTGTGATTTTTCCTGTAGGGTCCAATGTTACACTATGTTAGGTGCTGGCGGTCACGTTTTTACCGGATTGAAATGAAATGAGCAATCTTTGCAAAGTACCTTCCGTACATCAATCCTGTAAAGTTTGGTCGAATTTGCTTATGTGGTTTCAGAGGAGAAGATGAAAATGTGATTTTCCCACAGGGTCCAATGTTAAACTATGTTCCGTGCTGGTGCCATGTTTTTATCGGATCGGAATGAAATGAGCAATCTTTGTTAAGGATCTTTAGTACATCATTAAGTTTAGTTGAATTTGCTTCTGCCGTTTCAGAGAAGATGAAAATGTGATTTTTCCCTTAGGGTCCAATGTAAAACCTAAGCTCCGTGCTGGCGGCCATGTTTTTTTTATCGTATCGGAACGAAATGAAGTCTTTGTAAACGACCTTTCATTTATCATTCCTGTAAAATTTGGTTGAATTTGCTTCAGTGGTTTCAGATGAGAAGATGCAAATGTGAAAGTTTAAAGGACAAACAACGGACAGACAACAGACAAAGGACGCCAAATGATGGCAAGAGATCACAGACTCTTTGGGTCAGGTGAGCTAAAAAGCGATTTTCCCCTAAGTCCAATATTGAACTATGTTCTGTGCTGGCGGTCCTTCTTTTTTTATTGGATCGGAGCAAAATGAGCAGTCTTTGTTAAGGACCTGTAGTGCATCATTCCTTTAGTTTGTTGAATTTGCTTCAGTGGTTTCTGAGGAGATGATAATGTGATTTTTCCCTTAGGGTCCAATGTTTAACATAAGTTCCGCTCTGGCATCCATATTATGAGCAATCTTTGTAAAGAACCTTTAGTGCATCATTCCTGTCAAGTTTAATTGAATTTACTTCTGTGGTTTCCGAGGATAAGATGAAAATGTGATTTTCCATAGGGTCCAATGTTAAACTATATTCCGTGCTTGCGGCCATGTTTTTATTGGATCGGAAAAAATGAACAATCGTTGTTCAGGACCTTAAGTACATCATTCCTGTAAAGTTTGGCTGAATTTGCCTCAGCCGTTTCAGAGGATAAGATTAAAATGTGATTTTTCCAATAGAGTCGAATGTTAAATCTCAGTTCTGCTCTGGCAATTAACTACGTTTTTTATCGGATCGAAACGAAACGAGCAATCTTTGTTAAGGACCTTACATACATCATTCCTGTAAAGTTTAGTTGAATTTGCTCAAGTAATATATGCAGAAAAGATGAAAATGTTATTTTTTCCATAAGGTCCAATGTTAAACCCAAGTTCTGCACTGGCAGCCATATTTTTTTGTCAGATCAGAATAAAATAAGCAATCTTTATAAAGCACCTTTAGTACATCATTCCTGTAGAGTTTGGTTTAATTTGCTTCAGTGGTTTCTGAGGAAAAGATGAAAATTTAATTGTTCCCATAGGGTCCAATGTTAAACTATGTTCTGTGATGGCTGCCATGTTCTGTATCGGTTAAAAAAACAAGTGTGGACCCAAATTGATGTCTCGCCCGTCCCTACTTGGTCGCAAAATAGATGTGAAAACTCAACCTGCCTAAATCAGAAAACTTAAAATGTTCACTAGACTGTAAAATTAAATTAACTGACAAAAGCAATATAACAGACTGTCATGTTTCACCCAAAACCAAAATGCCAAATATCAGTGACACTGATAGATACTGAGAAACCAAAGTACATGTTCACTAGACCGTAAAAATGAGGCAAAGGGCTGAAACAAAGTAGCAGGCTGCCATCTTCCATCTAACACAAACCCACATACCAAATATTATTGACCTTACATTAATAGATACTAGGAAACTTAACAAGATCACTGGACCATGACGTTGAGGTCACAGGCAAAAGCCATATAGCAGACTGTCATGTACTACCCAAGACCAACATATATACATATATATCATTGACCTACCACTTATAGTTACTGAGTAAATGACCAAATCATATAAATTTAACATGCTAACTAGACCGTGAAATTGAGGTCAAGGACAAAAGCCATATGACAGACTGTCGTGTATTACCTAAGACCAACCTACATCCCATTCATCATTAACCTACCAGTTATAGTTACTGAGAAACTAAGTACAAAAATGGAAGAATGTGTCCATGGGACACGGATTCCCCCGCCTCCTTACAACTGAAACCCTTAAATTATTAAAGGCATAACTATGTACAATATATATATCTAATAATTATAAAAAAAGATCTTTCTCCTGTGATAAATAGGCACTGGAACTGGTTTGGTTTTGATATAATGTATAGTTCCAACAAATAATCTGAGAAACAGTCTTATATGTACTACTAATCTATTTTTAGCAACTGTGACCTTGACCTTGGTGGTATCAATCCTAAAATCTATGGGATGATATTTTTTGTGATAAGTTAGCAAGTGACAAAGTTTGGCTTTGATCCGATGCAGGATACTCCAGTTATCATCTGGAAACAAAAAAAAATTATTGAAATTTCAGCAACTGTGACCTTGACCTTTGGGGTAACAACCCGAAAATCGATAGGCTTCTGCATCGGGTAATAAGCAAGCATGTGACCAAGTTTGGTTATGATCCTATGTAGTATACTCAAGTTATCATTTGGAAACCAAAATTTTATTGAAATTTTAGTCTATTTTTAGCAAATGTGACCTTAGCCTTGGGGGTACCAACCCAGAAATCGATAGGGTTCTGTCTTATGCAATAAGTAAGCATGTGACCAAGTTTGGTTTAGATCTTATGTAGTATACACAAGTTATCATCCCGAAATCTAAATTTTATTGAAATTTTAGTCTATTTTTAGCAACTGTGACCTTGACCTTGGGGGTACCATCCTGGAAATCATTAGGGTTCTGTTTTGGGTAAAAAGCCAGCATGTGACCAAGTTTGGTTTTGATCTGATGTAGTATACTCAAGTTATCATCCGGAAACCAAAATTTTATTGAAATTTTAAGTCTATTTTTAGCAACTGTGACCTTGACCTTGGGGGTACCAACCCAGAAATCAATAGGGTTCTGTCTTTGTTAATAAGCAAGCATGTGACCAAGTTTGGTTTGATCCTATGCAGTATAGTCAAGTTATCATCTGGAAACCAAAATTTTATTGAAATTTTAGTCTATTTTTAGCAACTGTGACCTTGACCTTGGGTGTATCAACCTGGAAATCGATAGGGTTCTTGTTTTGGGTGACAAGTAAGCATGTGACCAAGTTTGGTTTTGATCCCATGCAGGATACTCAAGTTATCATCCGGAAACCAAAAAGATGGACGTACGGACGGATGTACGGATCAGGGTAAACCTTAATGCCCCCGACTGCCTAGCAGTGGGGGCATAAAAACTAAATATGTTCATTGGACCGTGAAATTGAGGTCAAAGACAAAAGCCATATAGCAGACTGTCATGTACTACTCAAGGCCAACATATATACCAAATATCATTGACTTACCACTTATAGTTACTAAGAAAATGACCTAATCACAAAAACTTAACATGCTCATTAGACCATGAAATTGAAGTCAAGAACAAAAGCCATATGACAGACTGTAATGTACTACCTAAGACCAAAATACATACCATATATCAATGACCTACCACTTATAGTTACTGAGAAACAAAAGCCATATAGCAGACTGTCATGTACTACTCAAGAAACATATCGTTGACCTACCACTTATAGTTACTGAGAAAGTGATCTAATTACTGCAAGATGTGCTTTTTGAAAACACTTATGCCCCCGAGTAGAAGAGGTAAGAAGAAACATTTAGCACACTGAACAATACTTAATGTGTTTCTGAATAACTGTAATTGGATGGAAACACAGAAGTCACCGAAATGACCCCTTCCAATAATTTTCCAAGCGTTATTAGGAAACAATTTTCACCCCTTTTTCTAAACATTTATAATTACATTTACCTTATTGTCTTTCTGCCTATCAGTGTTTTCAGTTTTTAGCTCACCTGGCCTAAAGGCCATGTGAGCTTTTGCCATCACTTGGCGTCCGTCGTCCGTCCGTCCGTAAACTTTTCACATTTTGGCTATCTCCTCTGAAACCACTGAACCAATTTCAACGAGACTTTACAGGAATGATGTATGGAAGGTTCTTTACTTAGTTTGCCGATATTTTTCCGATCCGCCAAAAAACATGGCCGCCAGCGCTAAACTTAGATTTAACATTGGACCCTATGGGAAAAAGCATATATTTGTTATCCCCTCTGAAGCAACTGAAGCAAATTGAACCAAACTTTACAGGAGTGATGTATGGAAGGTCCTTTACTTAGTTTGCCGAAATTTTTTCGATCCGTGAAAAAACATGGCCGCCAGCGCAGAACATAGTTTAACATGGGACCTTATGGGAAAAGCATATATTTGCTAATTCCTCTGAAGTTACTGAAGCAAATTGAACCAAACTTTACAATAATGATATATGGAAGGTCCTTTTCTTAGTTGGCCGAAATTTTTTCTATCCGTGAAAAAACATGGCTGCCAACGCAGAACATAGTTTAACATGTGACCCTATGGGAAACGCATATATTTGCTATCTCATCTGAAGCTACTGAAGCAAATTGAACCAAACTCTACAGAATTGATGTATGGAAGGTCTTTTATGGAGATTGCCGAAATTTTTCCGATTCCGTTAAAAACATGGCTGCAAGCGCAGAACATAGTCTAACATTGGACCCTAAGGGAAAAGCATCTTTTTGCTATCTCCTGACGCTACTGAAGCAAATTCAACCAATCTTTACAGTAAGGATGTATGGAAGGTACTTGGATCTGACAAAAAGATGGCCTCCAGTGCAGAACATGGTTTAACATTAGAGCCAGGAATGAGATAACCATCCTTATAATCATCATCTCTGAAATGTATAGAAGGTCCTTTGCAAAAATTATTCATTTCAATAGGATCAGACAAAAAACATAGGTGCTAATGAAGAACATAGCTAAACATTTGACCCCATTGGTAAGGAAACATCTTTTTTAGTCATGTATGGCATAGAAGCATTTTGCCGGGTGAGGGATACAGGCTCAGTCTCTGAGCCTCTAGTTTCATCAATTTATAGCTATTCAAAGAACCAGAACCGAAGAAATGGGTTACATGTAATTACATCAGAAAATATTTAATAGATTTAGCAGTGTTTAGTAACATCCCTATTCTTTGATATATACAAATTATATTAATAATGGTCTATGGTAGGAATCCAGAAACATTTTCTCATCTATAGATGAAGATGAATTCATTGCTTGTATAATATAAAAAAATAATATGTATATAAATTCTGAAATCAACTGAAAAATCAAATCACAATTAATACACCTTTGAAACAGAAAACCCCTATTACTTAACATTCAAAAGATATTCCTATCATATTAAAATTTTAAATGAAGAAACTTGACAAGATCTTTTTTCATTACAAATTCTTTAGATAAGGTTTCATTGTTTTATTTATAAAATAGACACATACAATCTGATGCAATGTCATCAAAATATTGCAGACATTCCTCATATCAATTTGACTATCTCCCTTTGGACAATTATCATTCAAAAGACTGTCAAATGTTTAACTTTTTAAATATGGTCGTAAGTCAAGGTCAAGGTCAAGAGGTCAAATATTCTGGTACCATCTGAAAGGTCTTCCCACAAGGAATGCACATGCAAAATATGAAAGTCCTATCACTAACCATTCAAAAAAATATACTCAATGTTAAAGTTTTTCTGCACTTGTTCACAGGCCAAGGTCAAGGTCACAACTTCTGGTTCCAATTAAAAGGTCTTGCCACAAGGAATGCACATGCAAAATTTGAAAGCCCTATCACTTACCATTCAAAAGATATAGCCAATGTTAAAGTTTATAATTTTTTTTTAAAAGTCCATCACATGCCAAGGTCACAGTCACAAGGTTCAAAATTTTGGTATCGTTTGAAAGGTCTTGCCACAAGGAATACACATGCAAAATATGAAAGCCCTATTACTTACCATTCAAAAGATATGTCCAATGTTAAAGTTGTTTGTGGACAAACAGACAGACAGACCAAAAACTATATGCCCCCCGAATCTTCGATTCAGGGGGGCAAAAAAACTTAACATGAAAGTTTACGCTGTCGCCGTATACTTTGTACGCATATGTCTCGCTTTCCAGGCCTTTCATCCCAGGCGAGACAAAAATTAGCAGTCTTTGTTGAGGACCTTTAGTACATCATTCCTGTGAAGTTTGGTTAAATTTGCTTCAATTGTTTTAGAGAAGATCAAAATGTAATTTTTCCCATAGGGTCCAATTTTAAACCTAAATTCCATGCTGGTGGCAATGCTTTTTATTGGATTGTAACAAAATGTGCAACCTTTGAAAGGACTTTCCATACATTATTCCTGTAAAGTTTTTTGCTTAAATGCTTCTGTGGGTTCAGAGGAGAAGATGAAAAAGTGAAAAGTTAAAAAGATGGACAATGCATGCCAAGTGATGGCAATAGCTCACACTGACCCTTTGGGTAAGGTGAGCTAATAAGTAACATCATTTGGTAAGCATCTAATATAAAAATCATTCATGACACAATTTACATTCCATGGTTTTTGAAAAGATGATCTTTGTAGGCATTTACAATATTGTCTAATGTTAAACTTAGTTCCTGGCTTGCAGCCATTTTGGATGGCACAAAGTAAAAACACTAGGTCAGCACCTTATAAGTATGATTCATGCAAAGTTTTGTTCAAATCCATTCAGTGGTTCTCCAGAAGAAGATGTCTAAATCCATTTCTCTGAATACAATTCTTTTCCAAGCTTCAGACCAAATTTTAGATCATTCCCACTAATATACTGATGATGAAAAATTGTTCACTCAAAGACAGACATGTACTAATAGACATACAAAGTGAAAACTCTGAACTTTATTTGTTACAAATGTAATGTATGATACTTCAAAATGAATATTTCGTAATAAATTATTTCAAATTTCAGAGTTGGTTTTATCATTAATATTTCTGTCTCTATCACTGATGGCAGATTGAACAAGAACTGCTGTCTAATAATGGCAAGATATACCCCCACTCATTGAACCGAGAATTGATATTTCATAAGTGTGTTTGACATAATGCAAGGATAGAAACAATAATATAATCCTAAAAGAAAATAAACAGATTGTTGTCTAAAAATGCATCACACAATATGGAATGTCTGCACTAAGTTTGTGACAAAATTACTAGTTTGTCTCATTTATTAATGTAGAGGAAACCTTGACAAAAATTACTCTAAAAAAGTCAGTAAACAGGAAGTAGTATCATAAAAGGTCTGAAAACAAATCCCATGATATGGCATGCCATACAAAGTTACTGACAAAATTTCAGATCTTTAACATATAACTTTGATTAAAAAAATTACTGTATATTGTGCTACAAGTGTCAAAAATTGAATAAGAGGGTAAGGAGGCTGTGATAACCTATCAGGTCTCAAGGACAGATGTGGCATGACCATACAAAGCTTCTGACAAAATTTCTGGTCTCTACCGTTTTATTGAAATTTTAGTCTATTTTTAGCAACTGTGACCTTGACCTTTGTGGTACCAACCTGGAAATCGATAGGGTTCTGTCTTGGGTGATAAGCAAGCATGTGACCAAGTTTGGTTTGATCCTATGTAGTATACTCAAGTTATCATCCGGAAACCAAAATTTCATTGAAATTTTAGTCTATTTTTAGTAACTGTGACCTTGACCTTGGGGGTACCAACCTGGAAATCAATAGGGTTCTGTCTTGGGTGATAAGTAAGCATGTGACCAAGTTTGGTTTTGATCCCATGCAGGATACTCAAGTTATCATCCGGAAACCAAAAAGATGGACGTACGGACGGACGTACGGATCAGGGTAAACCTTAATGCCCCCGACCGCCTAGCGGCGGGGGCATAAAAAAAAGGGGGCAATGCTCTCTCAAGCTCAACTGCTTCTATTTCCAAGTTTCATACAAATAAATTTCATTTACATGTATATTGGAGATTTCAGATACATACATGTATGTAAAAAGCTTAAAATTGTTCAAGTTTGTGCTTATTAAACAAATTTTGAACTGAAAATTAATACCATCCTCAAGTACAAGATATATCATGCACTGGTGACAATGATTGTCCTACTCATTTGGAACATGGGCCCAGGCCCCCTTCAGGGACAATCAGAAGACAAATCATTTAAACTGGGAAAATAATTTTAATATATATTAACCTTTTACTGAAGCAAAATTTTAATAAATGAAGTATAAAGCAGCAAAATTTGATGAAGTATAACCAATCAATAAGCTTTGAAAATAAGACAGAAATATTTTTTGGTACAGAAAGACATTGGAAAATTGATAATTTTAAGAATTGTTTTCACCTTTAATTTGCAATTTGGAATTTCTCTGAATAGATTGGGGAAAAGCCTTTTGCCATTGGGACTGGGCCCATATTTGAGGCTTGCTTAGGGTATATTGGGATATGGGATATCTACGACTTTTGTTAATGGGATATGGGATATTTAGGACAAAATGTACTGGGATATGGGATATTTTGACTATGGAAAACGGGATATTTCAATAATTAATGGGATATCTTCAATTTTCAAAGGTTTATTTAGCCCACACTTGCTGGGATATGGGATATTGGGACCCCCCTAAACAAGCCTCATACTTGGCATAAAATTGTACATAAGGAAAATCACTGATTGAACAGTGTGCATATGGTCCTACAGAGATACAGAAAATAATATTTCATGTATTTTCAACAAATTATCTGATAATCATTAGTTAAATGTGTCAACATAGCTTATCTAACAGCCCCTCATCATTCTTTTCACTTGTAATTTTCAAGGTTTTAATCTTGTGTTCATTTTCTGCATTTTTTGGCAAGTAAATTTCAGAATTTTACTTCACATTTTAAAAACTCCTCATGATTGTATAAATTATCTAACAAATAACAATATAAACTTCTGGTTTCTAGTTTGGTGTCCAAGTATCATCAGTTTCCTCTGAATCGATTTCATCAATTTGTTCCATAATAGTTTTAGGTATACACACCTCATAACTGCTTTCACTACTAGTTTCTTCTGATATAGTTTCATCAGTATCAGTGTCATTTGCTGACGGTACCCATGATGCATCAGAATATGAGTCATCATGTTCATTATTCTCATTTGAACGATTCCTTTTTGTCTCTCTTTCACTGTCAGAAGCACTATTTTTACGTTTCCTTGAAGAACTAACATTAGAAATATTTTCTACAGGATCATTATTTACAGTGTTGTGACTTGGCTGGTTTTGGTCCTTAGTTCGATCTCTATCAGAGGAAGACAACTCTGTTCCTATTCCACTATCACTATTACTATTTGAGTTGCATGACTTAGTTTTCCTTCTTTTAAAATTGTACCATGTATCGCTATCAGTTTCTGTGCCATCATCTGTCCTTGAATTAACAGAAGTTCCAGCAATTTCACCATCAATTTTATCTAGTTCACTTCCCTGCCTACCAGAATAGCAGCTATTTGATGGCAGTTCTGGAGCAACAGTTTCATTTTTCACAGGCATCACATTGCTTGCAGAATGAGGTGTCTTAGGTCTACTTCTAGATCTGCTTATAGATCTTGACCTTGACCTGCTTCTAGATCTGCTTATTGATCTTGATCTTGGCCTACTTCTAGATCTGCTTATAGATCTTGACCTTGATCTACTTCTAGATCTTGACAATCTTCTATTCCGGTATGAACGCTCTGGTGATGATGTTCCACTGTGTACGGAATATATTGATGATCTACTGCCAATTGAATGGTCAGATGCTCTTGACCTACTTCTTGACCTTGATCTACTTCTTGAACCTTGTGCCCTGGAATGGTTTTGCTCTGAATGTAACGATCTAGATGATATTATACTTCTTCCTGAATCAGTAGACCATGACCTACTTCTACTATAATTATATGATCTTGACCGTCTCCTGCTATAATCATATGACCTTGACCTACTTCTGTATGATTCATATGATCTTGATCGATCTCTATCAGATGTTGACCTGGACCTCCTGTAAAAGTCATAGGAACATGACCTACTTCGATCAGATTCATCTGAATATTGTGTAGATCTACTCCTACTTGTATGTGGATAAAATCGCATGTATCTCCCTTGCGGAAACTCTCTAGATACGGATCTGTAAGATTCATAGGAATATCTACTCCTGTAGGAATCAAAAGAATGTGACCTACTTCTGTAAGGGTCATAAGAACGTGATCTACTTCTACTTGACCTTGACCTATGGTCACTGTCTGAATGATGTTCAGAATGATGTGAAACGGATGACCTACTTGATCTCCACCATCGTGCAGGACTTCTCTCTGAATCAGTATCTGACAGACTGTAGACCACATTATCACTGTGGTGACTAACCTCATCATCACTTACAATAGATCCACTGTTGTTTAAATTATCACTAGTTTCATTATCATAAGGAGGTGTTTCTGCAGGAACATGTGTTGTTACAGGATCTGAAGGTGCCGAAGGTGTTGTTGTCGTCACAGGGTCACTTGAGTAGCGATAGTAAGCGGGTGGTGGTATGTCATATGAGGTTATCAAGCCACTGCTAAACCTATTACTGGTATCGGCTTGGGATGTTCTTGTCTGGGTCAAGGTGTTTGTTTGTGACGTAGGTTGGCTTAGATCCAAAACCGTGGTAGTTGCAGCAGAATTCCCCTCATTTATTTGTTCCATAAATGTTCTGTAATTTGGTTGTCTATAAGGACTTGGAGAGCGAATATCATAGACAAGTCTTGTAGACCTAGTTTGCACAGGCCAGGGAGACTGAATAGTTGGAGGGGTTGAAGGTCTACGACTGGGATAGATGACATATTCCCTAAACCCATTGTTAGATGTGTTATTTGCAGAAGTCGTTACAGTTGAAGTAGGTGGATTACTTGTTACTGCTGTGGAATAATCTTGATTGGATAAATTACTATCCTGGTCATCACTATAGGAACTTCCAGTTAGATAGTTGTACATAGAATCAGTGTACTGACTATCAGAATCCCAGGAGTCACCAAATGGAAAAGCCCATCTCCTCCTCCGTAACTGTTCCTTCAAACGATCTACTTCTTTCTGTAGCTTTTTAGTCATATCATTAAGTTCCTTTACTTTTTCCTGCAGTTTTGATACCAACTCACTCTTCTCTGAAAATATAAGAACGATTTGTATTTGATCAGCTCTAACAAATTGTCTCTTAAAGCAATTTGATTGAAAGCAATTTACTACAGTTTATAATCAATTACAGTTTCATGTGTATGTTTAAAGTAACAGCATTGATCAATACAGGACTTTCAAGATAAGAGCTCTTGTGCATTTGAAAGTATAATATAAAGCATAATACAAGAAGAATGGATCTAAATGCATGCCTGCCATTTTAAAACCAATTAAATATCATTACAGATTACTTAAAGTGCATCAAAGCATCTACCATACTGTTATCTATATTTTTACAGACTATTTGTTGGGTATGTGTGCCATAGATTAGATTTAAAAATATTTCTGTCCCTCTGTCCATAATATGTAAGCCTTCTGTCATGGTGCTATGTACAAAGCTGTACTGAATTTTTTATGCAATAAAAGAACTTCTTGTGACCGAGACAATAACCTTGAAATACCTGTATTATCTGGACATGAAAACATCATTTGAATTGTTCAAGGACATTTAAATATACAATAATTTTGTGCACATGTACCTAGGGTTTATGGTAAATTAGACAAGTTACATTTGAATGACTTAACAATACAGAAAACTTGACAATTCATGATCATGAATGTCGGGCAGGATTATATTTGTGCAAAATATTCGTTGTTTTTATACTATATGAGTGTGTTGGTGGTTTAATTACCACAGGGTTAATGATACCTGTCTAG
>MJUU01030488.1:103505-115482 GCA_002080025.1 Modiolus philippinarum
AGAAGATAACAACATATATAATGGATATCAATATAATAGATCCTTTGAGATGAATTTGCTCATTAAACTATATCATTGTCATAATGTTTTTCAATAAGTATCAAATAAAACAAGAGGCAGCCAAATATACCCCCGCTAACTGAACCAAGAATCCATATGGTATGTGCAAATTTATGTGGATGTGGACACAATACAGGTGTATTCACAATAAAAGTATGGACACAATGTTATAATCTTCACGAAAGAACTTTTCGTAAGGGTGCCAATGAAAATACTCTATCAAAATCAGACAAACATGACAAAAATAAAATCCACCCTTTTTTGCCTCCTTGACATTTTGCACAAAAATCATAAGTGTTGGAGAAATTTCATTACAACACTTTGAAAACAACTTTTCATGAGGAATACAATGAAATGTTTCTCTCCCCCAGCTTGATTTCACAATATCTATGCCTTGAATTATTATTATTATTATTATCTTTTATTTATGTCCGAGAGACTGCAAGTCCGACATTGAAAATTGTCCAAGTTCAAAAAATCATTGCAGAAGGAATCAACGAAAATCCCTTCCTGATTTCAGACAATAATTATATTCCTTCATCCACATCTCCATATAGTGTCCTTCCTTTGTGTAAAGTTTCATCAAAATCATACCAGTGGTTTAAGAGGAGTTGTGCTTACAAGGTAACCTATATATAGGGAATCAACGAAAAGTCAAAGTCAAATTATCTCCCTTTCCTGGTTTCGGACAGTCAATATATTCCTTCATGCACATCCCCATATAGTGTCCTTCCTTTGTCTAAAATTTAATCAAAATCATTACGGTAGTTTAAGAGGAGTTGCGCTTACGAGGTAACCCATACATGGGGAACCACACACAGGGAATCAAAGAATAGTCAAAGTCAAATTATCTCCCCTTCTTGCATTCGGACACCTACCGGTATTATATTCCTTCATGCAAATCTCCATATAGTGTCCTTCCTTTGTCCCCTAAAGTTTCATCAAAATCCTTCAATTGGTTTAAGAGGAGTTGCCCTTACAAGAAGTGTGGAGAGACGGACAGATATACAGGGTGATTCCTATATACCCCCAAGCTTTGTTTGTGGGGGGAATAATAAATTACCTTTGTTAAATTTCTGTAGTTCTTCATAACAGTCATGAGAATCGAACATGCAAACAGGTATCATCAATCCACATCGTCCAGTACATAATTTCTCTCGGAAGTCACAATCTACATTCTCATGTTGGTCTTTATCCTTCACCAAAATCATCTTCTCACAACGACTGTAACGGCATTTTACTTTGCGGTAGCCACAAGTCTCTATATGACTAAGATATAATTCTAATACAACATTTTCTTGACAACCATTGTCACGAAAGTCACAGAACATCAACAATCGATTTATCATGTTTTGAACCATGGGTAATACTGGTTTGAGTTGTCTTTTCCTTATGCGTCTTCGACATGTTGGACAATTGCGATGGTTAGTTAACCAAGTTGTAATACATACATTGCAAAAAACGTGTCTGCATGGGCTCTCCACAGGTGACAATAGAACACATTGACAAATACAACATATCAGGTCTGGATCAGGTGGTTGACAAAACTTTTCTGCATCATACTGTGACATGATGATGCCCTGAAAAAAAGGAAAATATCATTTTAAAGCAAAATCCTACAATTAAACAGGTATATATGTGATTACCAAAGCAGATATTTACAGTACAGACAAATGTTCTCTAACACTATCATGTATATATGAAGACATACTGTAAAACTTAATGTTGTTCATGTTGTTATGGATAAGGGAAAAACATTTGCATAATTTCCCAATGGGTTCAATTTTAAATGTTAATGTAACAAGATGTGTCTGTGAAACATTATGCCCCCGGTAGCAACCATGTCTACAATACAAAATTAATGCTAAAATTGCAATCATTATAGGATTAAACACTCATTTTTAGGAAATTATCTATGTATAAACTCCGGCAGCTCACTCACAAACTGAATAAAGTTCGTAGGACTTTATGTAAAGTTTGTGAGTGAACTGCTGGAGTTTATACATACATAATTTCCTAAAAATCAGTGTTTAATCCTTATAATTCCAACTTTGTATGTTAAAAACTTCGTGGTCCATGTTAATGATGTCTTTATTTGCTGCACTATATTTTTGCGGAGCGGATTAATGGGCAAAGGAAAATATCGAAAAATATTTCCGTTTGCTATTTATGACGTTGACCAATGAATATGAATGTTACAATTACATTTGGAATTATTAGAATTTAAGGTTAAGTAGACATTTGCACTAAGCTCCATTAGATCTATTCACATATAGAATATCAAGATGCAAGATGCAATTGCAATTAACGAGCGAAAAGCAAAATCTAGATTTTGACCTTTTGATCTCTGTGATTTTGACCTTAATGAAATTTGCATAATGGTGTTAAGCTTAATATGATCAATATACAGGTCAAATATGAAGGTCCTATCACATCTGGTTAAAAGATATAGGTAATGTTTAAGTTTTCAAATTTTCACTCGGTGACCTTGACCTTCAACCCGACCAAAATTTTTTTGGTGGATTTGTATTCAGCTCTATTAAATCTATTCAAATATAGAAATGAAGCCTCTAGCAATCATTATTAATGAGCTAGATTTTGACCTTTTGAAATCTGTGACCTTGACCTGACTTAAGTGAAATTTGAATACTACTGTTCAGCTTCACATAACCAATATACAGGCCAAATATGAAAATCCTATCACATCTGGTTGGAAAGATATAGGCAATGGTAAAGTTTTCAAATTTGCATTCAGTGATATTGACCTTTGGCCTGACCGAAATTTTTTTCGTGGATATACACTAAGCTTCATTAAATCTATTCACATATGGAATATCAAGGCTGTACCAATTGTAATTAACAAGCTATAGCAAAATCTATATTTTGACCTTTTGACCTCTGTGACCTTGACCTTTGACCTGACCTGACATTATTGAAATTCGCATAATGGTGTTCAGCTTCACATGATCAATACACATACCAAATATGAAGATCATATCACATCTGATTTAAAAGTTATGAGCCAGGTTAAAGTTGCGGATAGACAGACAAACAGACAGACAGGGTGAAAACAATATGCACCCGATCTAAAGATCCAGGGGCATAAAAATGATTTCCACCTAGGATTCTTGTCAGATCTAATGTTTAACAAGCTGAAAACAATTTTACTTGGGACCAAAAGACTATGGTGACTGAGTTTTTGACCCAACTAGACTAGTGTCCCATACTGGCCCAACTTTTCTGTATACATGGTATAGGCACAACTTTTCTGTATTGGCCCTACTTTTTACTTGTGTTGTATTTGTGTTGCATATAGTATTGTGCAAATTTTTTATATTAATTAGGCATATATTTAAGTATTTTACCTAACTATTTAATAAACAAGATATGGATGTCGATACAACATCAAACCGGGTTTTCCTTCACTAGTGAAAAACTGTTGAACTTATACCTCCTCTCATTATGTGCAGTATATGCCTTCACTCTTAAAAATCACTGAACAGATTACTTTACTTAAATGTCAAACAAAGGGCATATGGTCAAAACACCTATATATTTCTAAGTTCAAAGGGGCATAACTCCTGGAAAAATTGCATGGTGAAAAATCCCCGACAATATGCACATCTACATATGATGTCCTTGCTACATATAAAGTTTCATGAAATTCTGTTGAACGGTTACAGAGTAGTTGCGCTTACAAGCATATGGTCAAAACACCTATAAATTTCTAAGTTAAAAGGGGCATAACTTCTTGAAAATTTCATGATGAAAAATCTCCAATAATATGCACATCTACATATGATGTCCTTGCTACATACAAAGTTTCATGAAATTCTGTTGAACTGTTAAAGAGGAATTGCACTTACAAGCATATGGTCAAAACACCTAAAAATTTCTGAGTTCAAAGGGGCCTGGAAAAATTGTACGATAAAAAATCCCTGACAATATGCACATCTACATATCATGTCCTTGCTACATACAAAGTTTCATGAAATTCTGTTGAACGGTTACAAAGGAGTTGCACTTGCAAGATCTTGCAGCCGCCCACCTGCCCAACTTCCGTACATCAGCATTCCAATAACCGGATTTCCAAACGGGAAAACCCAGTTAAATATATTATAAAACTTTACAAGTGTTTACATATAAAATACTACTGAAATAGCTCTAAGCAGTCTGTGCCAAAAACTTTTTCATTCACTAGCCCTAAGGGGCTAGTAAGGTTATGTGTTGTACCAGCCCGAACTCAATTTCACTAGCCCTTATAGAAGATGCTTTGTTAATTAGGTACATAGTGACTTCAAATTTTTACTAGCCCGAGACCGATTTTACTAGTCTCGGGCATAGGGCTATAGGCTAAAGGCACAGACTGTCTAAGTGCAACATGTCTATTATAGAAAGTTGTATCACCACACTTGGTGATTAAAGAATGACACAATGTCACACGTGTATCAACGTCAACAAAATCAGACATCATGTCAAGCATCAAGTAGTTCTTTGGTTTAAACTTTATAATGTAACGGCGATTGAATTAGATTATTTTTGAACGTTTATGCTGGATAAACATGCAATAAACAGATGTGTCATGGCACCACATTCTTGTATCAGGTCTTGTCATTTAAAGCTCATTCAACCGAATCTACCTGCAACAAAATGTTTTACCATTACACTATGTATATGAACAAGATGTGTTTTTTTGGAAACACTTATGCCCCCGAGTAGAAGAGTTAAGAAGAAACATTTAGCACACTGAACAATACTTAATGTGTTTCTGAATGATTGTAATTGGATGCAAACACAGAAGTCATCAAAATGACCCCCTTCAATCATTTTCCAAGCATTATTAGGCCCCTTTTTTCTAAACATTTATAATTGACTTATTGTCTTTCTGCCTATCAGTGTTTTCAATTTTTTCATCAATACAGTAGAATCTATTTATAGCTATTCAAAAAACCAGAACAGAAGAAATGGATTACATGTAATTACATCAGAAAATATTTAATAGATTTAGTAACATCCCTATTCACTGATATATACAATGTATATTAATAACGGTCTATGGTAGGAATCCAGAAACATTTTCTCATCTATACATGTAGATGAATTTATTGCTTGCATATAAATATGAAAAATAATATGTATAGAAATTCTGAAATCAACTGAAAAATCAAATCGCTATTAATACACCTTTGAAATAGAAAACCCCTATTACTTAACATTCAAAAGATATTCCTATCATATTAAAATTTTAAATGAAGAAACTCGACAAGATCTTTTTTCATTACAAATTCTTTAGATAAGGCTTCATTGTTATATATATTAAATAGACATATAAAATCTGATGCAATGTCATCAAAATATTGCAGACATTCCTCATATCAATTTGACTTATATCCCCTTTGGCCAGTTACCATTCAAATGTTAAACTTTTTAAATATGGTCGTAAGTCAAGGTCAAGGTCAAGAGGTCAAATATTCTGGTACCAACTGAAAGGTCTTCCAATAAGGAATGCACATGCAAAATATGAAAGTCCTATCACTAATTCTATTCAAAAGATATACTCGATGTTAAAGTTTTTATGCACTTGTTCAAAGGCCAAGGTCAAGGTCACAAGGTCACATATTCCGGTTCCAATTAAAAGGTCTTGCCACAAGGAATGTGTGTGCAAAATATGAAAGCCATATCACTTACCACTCAAAAGATATAGCCAATGTTAAAGTTTATTATTTTTTATTAAAAGTCCATCACATGCCAAGGTCAAGGTCACGAGGTCCAAAATTTTGGTATCATTTGAAAGGTCTTGCCACAAAGAATACACATGCAAAATATGAAAGCCCCATTACTTACCATTCAAAAGATATGTCCAATGTTAAAGTTTTTTGTGGACAAACAGACAGACAGACCAAAAACTATATGCCCCCCCGAATCTTCGATTCACGGGGGCATAAAAATATGTATCTGTACGTACCATCTTCTGATTTGTCAACTTTATCATGTTTATAATGTTTCTAAATCTTCTTTTAATAATTTCATTTGATAATAATAGAAAAATATTTTTCAATGAGATAAGAGCTCAGCATGAAGAGTGTGCATTTTCATATGTCAAATATCGGACTTTTTTTATACCAAAATCATGATAATTTCAAGCTATTAGGTTGTACTGATTCTGAAATTTTAACATACCAAATGCAACAAATATCAATATGCTAGATTCGTATAGGTGTACAAACATGACAAAGTTTGTTGAAAAATACTGTGATATATTGATATACTGGTGTAACGTTGCAACACTACTGGAAAGGGCTTATTAATCATAATTGACTATCAACAACATGCCCAAACCAGCTGATGTTAATTCAGTAATTAGTCAGCAAAATGTCAAACTCAAATAGATTACATTTACCCACTGTTTGGTGATAAAATTAATTTTCACTAAACCATGTTAAACCTGCACAGCTTAGTCAAATTTCTATTTTTAAATTATTTTTGGAACATGTGGAATGCTTGAAATGTGGAAATTCAGATGATCAAAAGTTTCGGATGAAAAGTGACATTTCTGGATTCCTAGTACTCAGTCATCCAAGTGTTTTGCATTACCAACATCAGAGACGTATAATTAAAGAGATTGGAAACATGGCAAATTCTAATGAAATCATGATGAAACTGAGAAAACTTCCACTTCACAAAAATAAATGGCTAATAGAAACTAGAGGATGACATGTCCCCACACAAGGTTGAATCAAATTGGGTTTTTTTATTAATATTTGTGTCTGTTAGACACATATGATGCCCCCACTAAACACATGTTTCTCTAGGTTGCACAGATAAACTATGTACCCTCTATTACTAAATCACCAGAAAATCAAAAGTTTAACAATGAATATTTTTAAAATAAACAACCGAAATCAAAATACATAACACATGCACATCTTCAATATAGATACAAATGAACTGCAAAATAGAAGCTTCCTAGCATCAAAAACTGTAGTAGGAGTTGTGCAGACAATCTGTGTACCCTTTATTAATAATTCATCCAATACATGACTAAGTTCAACAATGTATAATTTTTACAAAAATTAACCAAAATCAAAATCCTTACCACATGCACATCTTCAATATAGGTACAAAAATCTGCAAAATAAAAACTTCCTAGCATCAAAACTGTAGGAGGAGTTGAGCGGACAAACTATGTACCCTCTATCGCAAAATCACCAAAAAATGACTAAGTTCAACAATGTATATTTTTGACAAAAATTAACCAAAAGCAAAATCCTTACCACATGCACATCCTCAATATAGGTACAAATGATCTGCAAAATAAAAACTTCCTAGCATTAAAACTGTAGGAGGAGTTACAAGGACAAACTATGTACCCTCTATGAAAAATCACCAAAAAATACTAAGTTCAACACTGTATATTTTTTACAAAATTGCACCAAAATCAAAATCCTTACCAGATGCACATCTTCAATATATATACAAATGATCTGCAGAATTAAAACTGTCTAGCATAAAAACTGTAAGAGGAGTTGCATGGACAAACCATGTACCCCCCTCGGATGGACGGATGGAAGATGGACAGGGGTAAAACAATATGCCCCCGACTTATTGTCGCAGGGGCATAAAAAGAAGGGAAACGAGGAATGTGACAAAGAGACAACAACCCAAAGGGAAGTAATAACAACTCAAAGCCACCATAAGATCTTCAATGAACTGCGAGGAAACCCCACACCCAACCCATACCTTAATAATATATGACAATATCATAACAAAACTATCTAAACTCTATCAACAAGATAAAATACTTTCCAGTTCTCATAACTAAGAAGTTTCATGTAATCATGAAAATAAAAGAGGAGTTCCAAAGTAAAGAATCATCGTCAGATTTCCACAGGTAGTCTTCGCTTTATTTGCCAATATTCTTTTTTTATTAATCAATATTTTTATTTCAAATTTTCTAAACTACTAGTATACTACATTCACTCCATATCCTTTCATTTTTTTCTATAAAATAATGAAGACAAGATGTGTTTTGTGAAACAATAATGCCCCCGAGTAGAAGTTAAGAAGAAACATTCAGCAACTTTGAACAACAATTAATGTCCTTCTGGCAAAATAATTTGTAGAAATAAATTCTGGTATCAACTGAAAAGTTAAATCACATCAAGTGAGGATACAAACACAGAAGTCACCCAACTTATTATCCAAGCATTATATATTAAGAAAACAATTTTCATCCCCCCTCTTTTTGGAACATCTATAGTTAACTCATTGTGTTCTGTCTATCAGTGTTATTAGTACTTTGATTACATCAGAATTATTTTTATATACTGGTTCCCAAAAGTGGAGGAATAAACACAGGAGGAGAATGTAATAATAGATATTTTTAGTAACATCCCTCATCACTAATATATATAATGTACATATTAATACCCGTACATTTTTGTATAAAGAAATTGAATAAGTATTAGCTTTCCAAAAAGCAAGTCTGACATCAGTATTATTTTACCTAGACAATAAATGGTATATTTTGTTTGATGATTCACCAGAATTACCTAAGTTCATATTCACAACGGTAACCAAACACAACTCATAATATAATTCAACAATTATCGAAATTTTATAAAATTTGTTTAAAACTAAGCAGTATCTCCGTCTTGCATAGCTCTGTCCTTAGCTGATTTTGGCTTTTATATTTCGATCTTATTGGTTACTTGTTCTCTATTTCGGTTTATAGACTTCCAAATGTTTTGATTTTAGCTGCACTGAAGAGACATAAGTTGTCGAAATGCGCATATGCAGAAACAAAATTTACAGTAACTTCGGTATTTTGTTATTTTTACCAGTGGGCCGATGCCTCTGCTGGTGGACTGTATGTCCCCAAGGGTATTCACCAACCCAGAAGCCAGTACTTCGGTGCTGGCCGAAAAAAAAAAGATTTTATTTGGAAACTTGCAATATCTAAATTCTATAAAATTTGTTTAAAACTAAGGAGTATCTCCCTCTTGCATAGCTCCATCCTTAGCTGATTTTGGCTTTTATATTTCGATCTTAATTCTTTGTAACTTGTTCTTTATCAGTTTTGACACGTATTTTGGTTTATGGACTTCCAAATGTTTTGATTTTACCTGCACTGAAGAGACATAAGTTGTTGAAATCACATATGCAGAAACAAAATTTACAGTAACTTCGGTATTTTGTTATTACAACTACGGTTCTCCTGATCTATAGGAAGGACTTACTTAACAAACGTATTGGTTTCTTTTGTCTTTTATTCCCAAATCTACAATTAATATCAGCAATTTGGAATTTAGAAATAAATGTAATTCAATACAGGACAATTCCCGGGACTCTAAGAATACTATAAATACAGTCTATGTTCTGGTGGTTCAAGTCGCCAACTTCATCGCTTAATGACTGAAATAATACCAGAATATAGCGTATGCGTTGTTAAAACCTCCCAGAATATTATTAAAATACTTGTTTGAAAAAAAAAAGTTTAGTTGAAAATAACCAAAGGTAAGGAGATCAGACCGAAATCTGATCTCTGGGACAAAACCAAACCGTCCTTACCGAAAGTGTTCAATGTTACGAAGATCGTCTAAATATTCGGCTAGCGTAATTTATTTTCCGCAAAATAACTATTTCCCAGATTTATTTACAAACCGGAAGAATATTTACTGTATTTCAACTCAATACAGATAAATAAACCATTATAAAACATAACTGATTTGAGCACACGGCATCTTATGTCAAATTACGCAAATTTGATATAAGAAAGATAACTCGAACAATCAATGTGACTAAAGGTCAAATTGTAGAACGAAGTAATTTTCAATCGTTAAGGCAAAACCTCTCCGTTTCATTACTAAACACATTGAAAATTGTTTATAACTTTTCTAAAATATTAAAATCATTTGAATCAAGTACTAAGGAATTAATATTTTAGATAATTCAAACTGCAGAAAATAAGTCAATTTAAGTTTAAAAGGCACTGTTATTATACAACACTAATCAAATGAACACGTTACACTTTATTGACCGTCAAGCAATGCGAACATGGATGCCTTTAATACCGGATGTGCTTTTTCTGATTCTAATACTGTCTGACGCCGTGAAATTTTTCCGGACAGTCACCTGCCAAGGTCAAGGTCAAGAGGTCAATTATTCTTGTACCAACTCAAAGGTCTCCCCACAAGGAAAACACATGCAACATATGAAAGCCCTATCACTTTCCATTCAGAAGATATACTCAATGTTAAAAGTTTTTATGCTGTTGTTCACATGCAAAGGTCAAAGTCACAAGGTAAAAAATTCTGGTACCAATTAAAAGGTCTTCCCAGTAGGAATGCACATGCAAAATATGAAAGCCATATCATTTACCATTCAAAAGATATATCCAATGTTAAAGTTTATATTTTTTTTCAAAAAGTCCATGACTTGCCAAGGTCAAGGTCATGAGGTCAAAAATTTTGATATGGTTTGATAGGTCTTGCCACAAGGAATACACATGCAAAATATGAAAGCCCTATCACTTACCATTCAAAAGAAATACCCAATGTTGAAGTTTTTGTAGACAAAAAAAAAAAACAGACAGACCAAAAACTGTATGCCACCCAAATCTTCCATTCTCGGGGCATAAAAAACAATCACTTTTCGTTTTAGAAATACAAATGTAGGTCAACTAAATTAAAAGTAGTTTAAGAAGTTCTGAGGTAGCCATATCATGTGTGTTGTGATTAATACGGGATGATAGTAAAGTTGCCACTTTCCGTTTTAGAAATATGTCAACTAAATTAAAGACAGTTATTAGAAGTTCTGAGGTGGATATGAAGTAAATGTACATGTCATATGCCAATCAAACAATTTCCCCAGTGAAAGGGGTGTTCCTATAGAAGGGAAAGCTTATATATGCCAAGTACAGAAGAAGACATTTGCTTATTTCAAAATGCAATTTTCCCTTCTCCCATGAAAGAGATGAGAGGGCATGTGGTACGAATTCTGAATGAAACAAGTTTAGGCCATATCAAATTAATTAATAGATTCTCATCCCCATCCGCCTTATTTTTTCTAAGCTCAATTTTTTTTAAATTTTCAATTATTCAGAAATTTTCTTCCGTGAAAATCAGTAAAAAATATATAATAAAACGCTCCCACCCACCCCAGATTTTTTTTTACAGGTAGATGAGAATCTACAAATTAACTTGATAGGGCCTTATATCTGTAAACATATGTTTGATTTGGAAGAATTTAATATGTGATCTCACTCCTTTTGGGAATTTTGTCAACACAATTGGGAAGAAAACCAGAGGCTCCCAGGAGCCTGTATCACTCACCTGGCTTTCAGTTGCCACAATCAAGGTAACATTGTAAGTTATACAGTTGATCTTCAGTTTCTCAAACTTTCGTAGCTCGAACACCACCAATATCTTGAACTGTATTTAAAATCTGATCATGTTTTACTATATTTCTTTGTTGGGCTTATTTGACAAAAAANGTTCTTGCTAAGAATTTTCCCGCCTTTTTTGGTGGCCATTTTAAAAATGGCGGTCAACGAAAATTTTTTAACATCAGTTTTGAAGTTGCGACATCAAGACCTATTTGGAAACCAAACGTCATTGAAATCTGACAATGTTGAATTTTCCCGCCTTTTTTGGTGGCCATTTTAAAAGTGGCGGTCAACGAACAATTCTTAACATTAGTTATGAAGTTGTGACATCAAGACCTATTTGGAAACCAAACGTCATTGAAATCTGACAATGTTGAATTTTCCCGCCAATATCTTGAACTGTATTTAAAATCTGATCATGTTTTACTATATTTCTTTGTTGGGCTTATTTGACAAAAAAACGTTCTTGCTAAGAACCACTTTCAACACCAGATTTGAAAGTTGAATTTTCCCGCCTTTTTTGGTGGCCAT
>MJUU01030488.1:131220-170042 GCA_002080025.1 Modiolus philippinarum
CATTGACCGATTTCAATGACATTTGGTTTCCAAATAGATCTCTATGTTGCGAGTTCAAAACCGATGTTGAAAATTGTTCCTTGACCGCCATTTTCAAAATGGCCACCAAAAAAGGCCGGAAAATTCAACATTGTCCGATTTCAATGAAATTTCCAAGTAGATATTGATGTTGCGACTTTCAAAACCGATGTTGAAAATTGTTCGTTGACAGCAATTTTCAAAATGGCTGCCAAAAAGGCGGGAAAATTCAACATTGTCCGATTTCAATGACATTTGGTTTCCTTCAAAACTGATGTTAAAAATTGTTCGCTGACTGCCATATTTTAAATGGCTACCAAAAAGACGGGAAAGTTCAACATTGTCCGATTTCAAAGAAATTTGATTTCCAAATAGATATTGATGTTGCGACTTCAAAACGGATGTTGAAAATTGTTTGTTGACTGCCATTTTCAAAATGACATTTCGACTTCAAATCGTGTCGAAAGTGGTCATTAGCAAGAACGTTTTTTATCGAAAAATCCCAACAAAGAAATATAATAAAACATGATCAGACTTTAAAAACAGTTCAAGATATTGGAGGTGTTGGACGTACGAAAGTTTGAGAAACTGAAGATCAACTGTATAACTTACATTGTTACCTTGATTGTGGCAACTGAAAACCAGGTGAGCGATACAGGCTCCTGGGAGCCTCTGGTTCAATTTCATAATACTTACATAAATAAAAAACACCTTATGATAGGTATAATTAAAATTTAAAAATTGTAACAGAAAACCAAATAAACATTCTTTTTGTCTTGTAAATAACTACCTTACATCTAGTTTTTGTAACTAGCACAGTAACTCTACATTTAGAGCAATGATATCTAAAGAAGGTCCAAGCTATATCCAAGATGGCCCCCAGCGGGATCATAGTTTTAACATTGGACCCTATGGGAAAACACATTCAAAGATCTTCTCCTATGAAACTGCTGAGCCAATTGGAACCAACTTGGCCACAATAGTTCTTAGATAGTCCCCTGCAAAAAAGTTGTTTCTCAGATCCGCTCTATATCCCAGATGGCTGCAAGTGGGGATCATAGTTTTAACATTGGACCCTATGGGAAAACACATTCAAAAGATCTTCTCCTCTGAAACTACTAGGCCAATTGAAACCAAACTTTGCCACAATAGTCCTTAGATGGTCCCCTGCAAAAAAGATGTTTTTCAGATCTGCGCTATATCCCAGATGGCTGCCAGCGGGGATCATAGTTTTAACATTGGACCCTATGGGAAAACATCTTCAAAAGATCTTCTCATCTGAAACTACTAGGCCAATTGAAACCAAACTTTGCCACAATAGTCCTTAGATGGTCTCCTGCAAAAAAATTGTTTTTCAGATCCGCGCTATATCCAAGATGGCTGCCAGTGGGGATCATAGTTTTAACATTGGACCCTATAGGAAAACACATTCAAAGATCTTCTCATATGAAACTGCTGAGCTAATTGGAACCAAACTTGGCCACAATAGTCCTTAGATGGTCCCCTGCAAAAAAGTTGTTTTTCAGATCCGCGCTATATCCCAGATGGCTGCCAGCAGGGATCATAGTTTTAACATTGGACCCTATGGGAAAACACATTCAAAAGATCTTCTTTTCTGAAACTACTAGGCCAATTGAAACCAAACTTGGCCACAATAGTCCTTAGATGGTCCCCTGCAAAAATGCTGTTTTTCAGATCCGCGCTATATCCAAGATGGTGGCAGACGGGGATCATAGTTTTAACATTGGACCCTATGGGAAAACACATTCAAAGATCTTCTCCTCTGAAACTACTGGGCCAATTGAAACCAAACTTGACCACAATAGTCCTTAGACCTTTTCAGATCCGCGCTATATCCAAGATGGTTTCAGACGGGGATCATAGTTTTAACATTGGACCCTATGGGAAAACACATTCAAAGATCTTCTCCTCTGAAACTACTGGGCCAATTGAAACCAAACTTGACCACAATAGTCCTTAGACGGTCCCCTGCAAAAAAGTTGTTTCCTGTCTGATTTTGTAATTTTGTAGTAATAAAAAGAGTGTGACATATAGTTTCTCCCAGTATTAAAAATAATTTTATGTTCAAATTTTTTTTTGTGGTGTGATTATTCAAATTTTGACTGATAAAAAATTTTTACATTGTAATTTTTCCAGTTAAGATTGAATTGTAACAAAAAGGGAACAACCAGACATAAAATGATTTCAAAATTAAAGGATGGTCGTTCATCATGTTCATCAAGCTCTTTAGTATCAAATATAAAAAAATGGACTAGAGAAAAACACTGTTTTACATGAAATGCACAGGGAGGTTTTGGAATAATTGTATGGCCAATAAATGAATTTTATAGAGTACTTACATTAATGACCCTCTATTTTGGTTCCCAAAAGGGGTATTTTGTCAAATAAAAATTTCCCTAAATGACTCTTCAAAGACCATTCCCAAATAACCTTGATCAAGCCCTGGCTCTCGATGAAACAGAAGTTTGAGGCTCAATTATTTTCAAACTGCATAATGCAAGGCACCAAAATAATAATTTACATTGTATCATAGAACATTAATGTAATTTCTCTTGTTTCAAATAGGGGTAATTTAATTCTCTTTTGACTATTAGTCATACTGTTATTTCATGAAGATAATGTTCGTTAATAATTTCCTTTCAGTATTTTGTCAAATCCAAAATGGCCACAAGTTTTGAACAAACTGTAACACAGATGTCTAAGAACCATTGTTGAAATGATATGTTTGCCAGCCTCTTGTTTATATATGTAAGTGCAGCAGTGTGTATTGTGTAAATTTGTTGTTTATCAATTTATCAGCATGGTAGGGCAAAAGAAGAAAAAAAATGATAATTTCAGGAAATATATTTTGATATCTTGTTGATGTATTTATATTACAGTATTTGGTAGTAGCTACAAGACATTTAGTACTCAGACAATGGATATGGAGAGAAAAAACTGTAAAAAGATCCTGGAAGGTAAAATAAACAATGTATCTGCCTTAGTAAAACATGTAGTAGAACCTTGTAATTGTGGTAAAAAATATGAAAAAATCTCTATTTGGCACATATTAATTCCAAAAAGATGAAACATAAATACAAATGTATGTTCATATTAATACAGGTCAGAATACTTTTTCAACAGCTGCTTTAGATAAAAAAAAACAAAGAATTTCGCAGGCCATCCCTCATTGAAGAAATAATTCATGGCGGCCATTGTTTTATCAGAGATTTACATATTGGTGCCCATTATTTTTTGTTAATATTTTACCAGTCAAGTACCTAACCTGTATGAGTTATTACACAAAAATAACATGCATGTGTTATTACAGATGTTTTTTTGAGTTATCTGCTCTTTATTCCTAATTCTGTAATAACATATGTATGTAGCAACCTTTAATATATTACCTTTTTTTTGTCACTTGGGAATTGCTTAGACCTTTGCGCAGAAACTAATTATTTAGCCTGTATAAATCAGTTTTCAATTAAGTTAAAACATTTTTGATGAACCATGGTTAATCAATGAGACAAGGCTCTTAAGTGATATAACTTAAGTTGTAATAACAATGCTTAGTTATTACAGGAATATGATTTAAAAATTTGTTAGTTTATTAGACACTTGGGAATTACTAAGAAACTTGCGCAGAACCTATTGACATGCTTTGATTTTCATACATTACTGTTAATTAAAATATAATCTGATTAGGCATTAATTTGGTCTGGGGAAAACACTTTTAAGTGATGTAGAGAAGCTGTAATAACACCCTTTTATTATTACAGGCATACTTTTCCTGTAATAACATATGTATATTTTGCAATATTTGCAAACTATGAGAAGTCCTATGATTTTAACTCCTAGCATGCTGATAGACAATAATGGCAATGATAAAATGGTATACATTTTAAACAAAACTATAACTGCATAATGCCTATTTGAAGCATGTTACATACATATGTTATCAATTTTTTCCATTAGTAATAACACATGCATGTTATTTTTCTGTAATAACTCATACAGGTTAGGTACTTGACTGTTTACCTGGATAATAGCTGAGTGCAGTGAGGAATAAACAAAAATAAATAGGCACTCATATGTAAAATTTCTTCAAACTGCCAATTGCTAGGAATTATTTTGATTCTAATATAACATATAGTGATCAAGGTGATCCTATATTGTACAGTGTAACAACAGCCATAAGTTGTGCTGATCTATTTGTGCACAAAGCATATTACCATGTCAGTTTCACCATTAATGCTGTTTTGACGTCGCACATTATGTTATTTGATATCTACCTATGGCTAGTCACCTTGGTCGCCATTTCTATCATATTAGAATACTCTTTTTATAAAGTATATCAAATTTTGACAAGCAAAAATGGTGATAAAAAGAAATAAATAAACCTGTAACCAGTAAAAAACTTTAATTTCTTCTATTTTGATGTTCAGAGTAAAAAAAATCTAACCTCTCATGTAGTATTTTGGGAAAAACAAACTGAAATATAATTTTAGAAGCTCTTGATCTCAAGCTTAATATTAGTTAATGTGTTATGTATGTATCATTATAATATGGTGTGGCTAAAATGCTTTCTATTAAAACCTGTAGTAAAAATACCAAATGTACTTATGACACAGTACTTCTTGACATATAGATATCCTTTAATACATGTAAATAAATAAAGGTGTCAATATATCCTAATTTCTATTTTCAGATTGTATTATTGTTCATTTGGTTTACATCCAGATAAAAATGCTTGATATACTAAATATCAAATTGAATATCAAATTACGCCATGTTTTGTTATTTTTGCTTATAATACAAAATGTATTTCTTAGAGTTGTACAAAGTACCAAAAACATGTATTGTGTTTCATACATATGCTGAGAACAGCCAAAAATCATTCAAAATAAGAAAAATCTTGTCATTGATGAATTTTACTGATTTTTAAAGGGTGTACTATTATGCTGTGTTCACACGTAATTCCATTTGATTTGCATTCGATGCATTTTAAACTAATACGCATTAGTTTTTGTTTTACTCAAAATGTTTTTGTAATGTTGCCTTCACACGTAATACGTATCGAATGCACATCGAAAACGTTTTGGCTACATATTTGATGCACATTAAATGTACATCTGAACGCACCATTAATATGGATTTGCTATCTATGTTGATATTTTACTCCTAGGTTTTACTCAGAGAAAAATATTTGGCACAGAGGACCAATCCATGATAAAATCAGTACATATTGAAGCTCTTAGGAGTTATTTCTAAAAAGTAATATGTTCATTTATAGTGTACAGTAAAGTCATTCAGGGTTCATTAAAGGACAACAGGAAAAAAATAATAGGAAAAAAGGTTTTCATTCTGTTAAGGGCTTTTGNCATACTCTGCCTAATGAGCCTCTAGTTCTTGGAGCGTTTTGCTCTCAACTGATTTCACTGTTATTGCATTGATTATTTTATATTATAGAAAAGTAAAAATGGGGAGTTGCTTTTTTGTGGATGTGGAAATAAAGTAAATGTCCTTGACATTACCAGTGGGAAGGTCACAGACAGTTTAGGACAGGTAAGTAAGTTCGAGTAGTTCAAATTGTACCTTCATTGAAAAATAACACTCATATGGTTAATTCTTTTTTTTTTATCAGAACAAACACTAAATATAAATTAATGTAATTTTTCTACTTCAGAAATTAATATAAAGAAATTTACTGGTATTGCAATTATTTTTCCCCTGCTCTACGCCGAAGTTCATTTCAGAGGCTCCTCATGGGGGGTTTCTATTAATCAAATAATCATTAAATTTTTGCCTTGGTAATCAAATAATCATTAAATTTTTACCTTGGTAATCAATAAATTTTTGGCTTAGTAATCAAAAAGTATACAAAAATGCAAGCTAATAATCAAATAATCATTAAATAAATGCCCTTGTAATCAAATAATCACTAAAAAATGCCCAGATAATCAGGTAATCAAGAAACCCATGAAGGGCCTCATTTCAGATTGTTAAATAATCATTGTATTTGTCTCACTTTTCTCAGCAACTTTGCATCATAGCTACAGTGTACTTAAAAATTGGCATGGAGTCCTGTAGGATCTGTAATTCTCGTCCTGTGACCCCAAGAATTTATGATGAAAAAAGTTTTCTGCTCAAAACATTTCAAAACATTCAGTTTTAGTATAATGACTTTCAAATTCTTATTTGAAACATTAAATGTTTTTTGTACAAAATGCAGCTTCTGTGTACAATTAAATTCTTGGTCATATTGAACAGCTTCTTCCTGTATAACTACTTTGTACATGTATCACTGCAAATCTTCTAAACAACTGGATAGCAAATATAGAAAGAAGAGTAATATAAATATGTAATCTATGAGCACTATGTATATTAAGCAGAAAAAGAAAATGTACGAAGTGGATGCTGATTGGAGAATTCATATCTTCAGGTCGAAATTAGGTCAAATCAGCAGTATGAATTTGGAACCACTCACTTTATATAGATCAAGTATGAAAAAAATTAAATGTGCAAAGCAATGTGAAGTATGAAAAAAATTAAATGTGCAAAGCAGTGTGAAGTATGAAAAAAATTAAATGTGCAAAGCAGTGTTTAATTTTCTGCGGTTAAAATGTATGAAACTACTTTCTTTTTTAGATGACCTGACCATCTTAGACTCATTTTGAGGCATATTTTATTAAAGTTTTAAATTTAAAAAAAAAAAGATTATTGTTGTAATGAGTTACTGAAAGACATAACAAACAACTGTATGTTTTTAGGAAGAAGATGAAGAAATTACATGTTACTGTGTCACACCAGATGATCAGGTAATTTATTCTGTACAGAACTTGGCCATATTATTATGAAAATTTCATGTAAAATTAGTTGCTGCTAATGCTGTTCAAGGGGGGTGTAGGATTCACATGGGCATAAGAAAATCGAGTATGCGAACAAGTGGTATTTTTATTCCTTTCATCTTTGGTTCAAATATCATAAGTCGGAAGTTCGATTCTCTACAAAGAGATACATAGATTTCATAAGCATAAAATAAATAACGGATATTATTAGCATAAATTAAATACAACATATAATCATAAACATATAATAAATGTAACATATAGTCATAAGCATATAATAAATGCAACATATAGTCATAAGCATATAATGATACAACATATCATGAGCATAAATTAAGTACAACATAGATGTGTTTATAAATTCATAAGTCTGTCAGAATATAAACAATATTCATAAATGACTACGCACATGAATGTATTAATCGCAATAGCTTTGGATTAAGTTTTCTGTTTAACAAATTAAACTAATAAATAAATTCAATTACTGTACGTAAAATATTGAATATACATGTAAATCTACCTTTACTTGAACAAATAAATATTATAGACGAAAATTAATAAAAGAAATCTTACCAACAATAATCTTCTGTGCATTTACGTGCAAATCCTAAATTGTAGTGAAGACGCCCATACAAGTTTTGGTCATAACGTAGCGTCATAAGAGAACAATACAAAACGGCAAACAAAATGAACAATTTAGCGCCGTTATTGACAAACACTGGTATAACGTTAGAGTGCAATGTGTATTGCAATTAAAGACACTGTCATAAATAAAAGAAACATTCTCATAAATAAAGCAACATTCTCATAAATAAAAAACATTGTCATAAATATTTGACTTATATAAACAATTGTATAAAACAATTGTATAAAATAGTTACAATGAAAATAAAACCTTTTAAAGAACTACGTGTATTTTACACACCCCACCATGAAATATTAAATATTTCATTATAAATAGTAACTAGTCTACAATATAAAATATATTGAAATTCATGAACTACTCTCTAGCAAGCATAGTTTACTTATTGGTCTAGTAACCTGTGACTGACTTGTCCTGACCACGCAGCTTCGGATAAGACCATCACGGCTTTGGATCACTTAAATAACTCTTCCTAAAGGCCATTGTCCTCTGTGGGTATGCTCATCAGCAATCAATACAATGTCATTAATCTTAATGTTAAATGTTTCTTGTTGCCATTTATGTAAACTCTGTAAGGTGGGCAGATATTCTCTGAGCCATCGCTTCCAGAATACATCAGCTAAAAATTGAATTTGTTTCCACCATCTCCTGGCATAGGTATCATTTTCATTGAATACGCCTTTAGGTACACACGTGTTTCCTTTCATAAGAAGCAACATACTTGGTGTTAATACGGGTAAGTCTCTAGGGGCATTGCTTACAGACGTTATGGGTCTGTCATTTATTATTGGTTCAGCCTCGGCCATTATTGTAAGTAGTTTCTCGTCGGTAAGTAACTGTTCGTTTACGATTCCTTTGAGAATTTTCCAAGTTGTCCGTATCATCCGTTCCCATGCACCACCACGATGACTAGCACTCGGAGGGTTGAGATTCCATTCAATGTTGTTCTGTGTCATGTAGTTTGAAATGCGAGTTTTGTTCCATTGTTCTATAAATCGTCAAAGTTCCGCTTCTCCGCCAACTATATTTGTTCCATTGTCACTATAGACTTTTTCCGGAGTACCACGCCTGCATGTAAATCTTTGGAATGTGCATATGAATGAATCTGTAGTCATACTATGGGCTATTTCATTGTGGAGTGCCCTAGTTGTGAGACATGTCATTAAACAACCATATCTTTTGACAACTGAACGTCCTATCTTTACGTTGAGGGGACCAAAATAATCAATTCCAATGAAAGTAAGCGGTGCTTTGTCAGGCGTTTTCTGGTCCTCAATTATTGGAGCCATTTTCTGTATACATAGAGGTGCGTTGTTCTTCTTGCATATAAAACAGTGCTTTGGTATGTTTCGGACAATACTGGGTCCTTTCAATATCCAGTATTTCTTTCGCAGTTTTGAAAGTACATATGCCATCCCTGCATGGCCGTTTCTAGTGTGATATGACCTGATAATCAATGTGGTAACGTGATGTGAGTTCGGTAGTATGATCGGACACTCTGGTGCAGGCAAAAAGAGTCTTCCTTTAACACGCAATAGTCTGTCGTACAGAATTGGGTTCAACGATACAATTCAACTGTTTTTCTTAACTTGTTTTTGGGTTGTCATCATTTTAACTTCGTCTGGGAACCACTCCTGTTGCACGTGCTCTAATATCGCTTTAGCTGCATCATTAAGTTCATTAACAGTCAAGTATCCTTTTGTAATCCTGTCGTCTCTTTTCAAGAAGCGACGTTTGCAATATATCTTGAATCATAATAACCATGCCATGGCTCGTCGCAAAGAATTCCAATCAGAAAAATACGTGATTATATCCTTAATTAAATTTACAGTTTTTGTGTTGGTCAAGACGTCTCTCTTGATCTCATCATCATCTTGGTCTACATGTGGTATCGAGTTTTGCCCTGGCCATTCTTTAGATTCCAGCATAAGATATATTGGTCCTTTCATCCAAAGATCGATCTTTTTGGTATCGGTTGCCTGGAATCCCCTGGAAGCTAAGTCAGCCGGGTTTGACTAAGTGTTTATATATCTCCACTGATCTCGCTGGGTTAAATCGTGAATTGTGCTCAATCGATTTGCAGCAAATGTTTTGAAATGGCGTGATTCATTTTTTTATGTATCTAGTACAATGTATAATCATGGAGTCTGTCCAAAATACTACATCGTCTAACTTTATTTCAAGCTCATTTCGAACTGTCTCATACAGCTTACAGGCAACTACGGTGCCGGACAACTCTAATCTTGGTATGGTGGTTTGTTTAATGGGTGATAGTCTTGATTTCCCAAGAACAAGGGAACAATTAATCTGTCCATTTCTTTGTCAACTAGGCGTAAATAAGCGCATGCTCCATAGCCTGCCTCGGATCCATCGCTAAATACGTGAAGTTGTGCATTCATGATCTCGGCCATGTCCTTGTCTTTGAAACATCTGGGTATTGATATCTTCTGGAGGTCTGGCAGTGATTTTTTCCAATTTTCCCATTTTCTCTCTTCATCAGGTGAAATTTTGTCGTCCCATCTGAGCTTTGATGTTGATTATCTACTTGTATTTTGAAGTATGATTTTCCCTGTTAACACTATTGGCGAAATAAGCCCAAGTTGGTCAAATATAGAACTTAATATGGAAGTTATTCCACGTTTAGTTGAAGGCTGCTCTCTGATTTTGACTTTATATCTGATGTTGTCGTCATTTATGTCCCAAATCACGCCCAAGGCTCTGCTATTAGGTAATTCTGAACTGGGGTTCAAACTCATAATCGATGGTGCTCTCTCGGAATCGGGTATTTCTTGCAGTACTTCTCTACTATTACTTAGCCATTTATTAAGTCTAAATCCACCATTGTTCATAATATGTCGTAAGTCAGCTGCTAGCTTTAATGCTTTCTCATCCGTGTCTACAGATTTCAAAAGATCGTCTACATAAAAGTTCTTCTGTACCGTCGAAATGACATCGCTTGTAAATTTTTCTGTATTGTCGGTCGCCGTTCTTCTCAGAGCATATGCTGCACAACTAGGTGATGAGGTTGCACCAAATAAATGGACTGTCATCTGGTAACATTTTGGTCGTGCTTTCAAATTTCCATTAGGCCACCATAAGAACCGTAAAGCATCACAATCATCTTCTTTTACTCTGACTTGGTTGAACATAGCCTCTATGTCGGCGGCAAAATCAACATGGTCTTGTCAAAATTTTATCAATATTCCTACTAAACTATTCATTAAGTCTGGTCCTTGCAACAACTTGCTGTTCAGAGAGACATTTTGGTACTTGGCGGCACAATCGAATACGACTCTAACCTTTCCTGGTTTTTGCTCATTTGTAACAGGATGGTGAGGTAGATACCATATACGATTTGAGTCTTTCTCAACATCCGTGACTTCTCTTGCGTATCTTTTCTCTATGTAGCCATTTACTGTTTCCGTGTACATTTCGTGGAGTTTAGGGTAACGTGATAATTTCCGGTATAACTGCTGTAATCGTGTTTGAGCTAATGGCAAGTCATTTGGTAGTTTTACATTGTTGTCACGCCAAGGAAGTCCCATCTTGTAGTGTCCGTCCTTGAACGAAATTGTAGATTCCATTGTCTTCAATGGGCATTTATCCTCTATTGACGCAAATTTTCTCTGTATGACCGGCTTCATCTCGGAAATCGGTGTTCCATAGTTTTTCTAACTGCTGCTGCAGAATTACATCACTTGTATTCTCAAAGTTTACACTTATTGTATTTGTTTTAGAGTTCATGTTTCTAATGGGTCCACGAACGATCCATCCTAGACTCGTCTGATAGCTTATGGTTCTTCGCTATTTCTGGCACGTACTTCTAATGGGATATGTGCTTCAGGTGTATCAGTTCTGATAAGGAGGAGAACATCATTACTATTGATTTCTGGTATATTAATGTCTGATAAATGTGTGAATTTTTGCAGCTCTTAATTGCTTGTGTTTCGATATTGGCAGCGTTTTCACGGACCATACTTTCTTTAGTTCAACGGGTTTGCCGTTTCCGAATGATTGCACCTGCAGTTCAACTTCATGCCCTTCATCCTTCTCTGTGATGTAGCAGTTGTCATATTAAACATGACCGGTTTACTTCCAGTGCCAAGAATATGAATAAGACGTTCATCGCATAACGTTTTGTCTGCGCTGTCGTCGATCAATGCGTAAGTAAGACAGGTTCTTCCGTTGGCTCCTTTAATGGACATGGGAATGATTCCTAAACAGTTCTTTATGAAGTTTCCCACGGACGAACAATTCACGCTTACCTTCGTAGCAGTGCAATCAGAATCAGTCATAGACCAGTTGTGCAATAGCATGTGATGTTTAGCGTTACAATTTTCTACCTTACACATCTTAAATTTTGTACAATCTTTACAAAAATGTTTACCTTTTAAGCAATTAAAACATAGCTTAGCTTGCCTGACAAATGCAACTCTATCATTTAAACTCATTGACTTAAACTTTGTACACAATTCTAAATGATGAAATACATCATTACAACAAATACACCTACGATCTTGTGTACCAACATTACTACTACTAGATTTGCTTACATGTACATTGTTTGAAGCGAATGTAGTGACCCATTCATGTTTACTATTTCCACTGTGCTTGTCCATAAACCTTTTACCAGCATTTTCTTTAACTCAGTCTAAACCATATACAGATGAAGCTAAGGGTGACTTCTTTTCAATAAATTCCGATAAATCGGAAAACCTTGGTTCTCTACCTATATCAATAATACTTTGGGCAACATCAACCCATTTAACTCATAAATACATTGGTAAACGTTTTACAATTTTTCTGATATTATCTGTATTGTCTATATCTGAGACATAGCCTAACTGTGACAGTGTTATCTCGCATTTCTGCATCTCAAGGGCTAGTTTTGAAAGTGAATCATTATCAGATGCCTTAATAGGCTGACCATGTACTAAGCTTTCTACATAAGACCTTACAATTACATGTGGTTTACCATACCTAGATTCTAAAATTGATCTTGCACGTTCATAACCTACTTTAGGTTCTAATAAAACACAGTCTTCTATACTATCTTTTGCTTTACCCTTACAATACTGAATTAGATAACTTAATCTTAATCTATTGTCACTTATTCTATATTCTATGTTTGTTTCAAAATTCTTAATAAACTTGAGGTAGTTGGCTGGAGTCCCATTAAAAGTCAACAGTTCTGGCTTTGGTAGGTTAAACCCTTCTTGAAGTGTATCTGCTAATTTTTGGAACGCACTGTCAGTGTTTACATCTGATGATCTTGTCTGCATTTGGACTTCTGGTATGCTGTTGTTGTTTACTGTTATTGACATCTGTTGTTGGTTATTAGCTGCGTCTGTGCTAGAATACTGTTTCTGTTCTGATTGTCTGATTTCTGTTACACAATATTTGTTACTTACATTTGTTTATAACTGTTTATTGTCTAATCACAATGTATGTGTGTCTTCCTGAAGAGCCTCCACAAACACTGATTCTTCAATCTCAGTTTGTTGTTCTAACAGTCTCTTTTTCGATTCAATTGCTCTTTTTTCATTTTCAAGATCTAGTTTCATTTTCAAATTTTTTATCTTCATCTCCGCGACCAGTCTCTTTGCCTTTGCATTACATAATTTAGACCGTGAAGACATTGACGTCCTAGAACTGGTAATAGAACTTGCACGGCTTTTCTCGGGAGTATTCTCCTTATGCAGTACGGCCTTTTCGCTATCCGTGATCCATTGAGAATATCTTTCCCTGAATTCCACAAAGTTCCTCATACTGCTCTCGAAATTATCGATGTTATCGGCTTCTGTGCACACGTCTAAACATTGATGATGAATTGACTCAAACTGTTCGAATCTGTCACAGAGTTTATCAAAAAGTTCTTTTACGGTAATTACATTATCGGTCGAAATCATATTCCGCTCAATGTCTTTGTACACTTTTGTAAGTTGCGCTACATGTGAACTTCTGCTCCTCTTCAAGCTTGCGAAGTCTCAGTCTTGATCCATTTCCGTTATTTTAGCTTATCTGCAGCTTCTCAAGAATTGTCCAAATAGAGTCCCAAGATAGTTGAGAATTGTAGGATTCACACGGGCATAAGAAAATTGAGTATGCGAATAAGTGGTATTTTTATTCCTTTCATCTTTGGTTCAAATATCATAAGTCCGAAGTTCGATTCTCTACAAAGAGATACATAGATTTCATAAGCATAAAATAAATAACGGATATTATTAGCATAAATTAAATACAACATATAATCATAAACATATAATAAATGTAACAAATAGTTATAAGCATATAATAAATGCAACATATAGTCATAAGCATATAATAATACAACATATCATGAGCATAAATTAAGTACAACATAGATGTGTTTATTAATTCATGAGTCCATCAGAATATGAACAATAGTCATAAATGACTACGCACATGAATGTATTATTCGCAATAGCTTTGGATTAAGTTTTCAATTCAACAAATTAAACTAATAAATAAATTCAATTATTGTACCTGAAATATTGAATATACATGTAAATCTACCTTTACTTGAACAAATAACTATTATAGACGAAAATAAATAAAAGAAATCTTACCAACTATAATCTTCTGTGCATTTACGTGCAAATCCTAAATTGTAGTGAAGACGCCCATACAAGTTTTGGTCATAACGTAGCGTCATAAGAGAACAATACAAACGGCAAACAAAATGAACAATTTAGCGCCGTTATTGATAAACACTGGTATAACATTAGAGTACAATGTGTATTGCAATTAAAGACACTGTCATAAATAAAAGAAACATTCTCATAAATAAAGCAACATTCTCATAAATAAAAAACATTGTCATAAATATTTGACTTATATAAACAATTGTGTAAAACAATTGTATAAAATAGTTACAATGAAAATAAAACCTTTTAAAGAACTACGTGTACTTTACGGGGGGGAGATAACTCTGTTTTTCAATTTCATAATACTTACATAAATAAAAAGCACCTCATGATAGGTATAATTAGAATTTCAAAATTGTAACAGAAAACTAAATAAACATTCTTTTTGTCATGTAAATAACTACATTACATCTAGCTTTTGTAACTAGCACATTAACTCTACATTTGGAGCAATGATATCTAAAAATAATGAAAAATATATGAAACTCAGATTTCTTTCAAGGGAGGTAATTTAAAGCACAGTTTCAGGAATTTTGTTGATTTTTGGCTCACCTGGCTATAGCCAGGGTGAGCTTTTGTCATCTCTTTTCGTCCATCATCCGTAGTCCATCTGGGGTAAGCTTTTCATTCAAAGATCTTCTCCTCTAAAAGTACTGGGCCAATTGAAACCAAACTTGGCCACAATAGTCCTTAGATGGTCCCCTACAAAAAAGTTGTTTTTCAGATCCATGCTATATCCAAGATGGCTGCCAGCGGGGATCATAGTTTTAACATTGAACCCTATGGGAAAACACATTCAAAAGATCTTCTCCTCTGAAACTACTGGGCCAATCGAAACCAAACTTGACCACAATAGTCCTTAGATGGTCCCTGCAAAAAAATTGTTTTTTCAGATCTTCGCTATATCCAAGATGGCCACCAGCGGGGATCATAGTTTTAACATTGGACCCTATGGGGAAAAAGATTCAGAGATCTTCTCCTCTGAAAGTGCTGGGCCAATTCAAACCAAATTTGGCCACTGTAGTCCTTAGATGGTCCCTGCAAAGAAGATGTTTTTCAGATCCGCGCTATATCCAAGATGGTGGCAGGCGGGGATCATAGTTTTAACATTGGACACTATGGGAAAACACATTCAAAGATCTTCTCCTCTGAAACTACTGGGCCAATTGAAACCAAACTTGACCACAATAGTCCTTAGATGGTCCCCTGCAAAAAAGTTGTTTCCTGTCTGATTTTGTAATTTTATAGTAATAAAAAGAGTGTGACATATAGTTTCTCCCAGTATTAAAAATAATTTTATGTTCAAATTTTTTTGTGGTGTGGTTATTCAAATTTTGACTGATAGAAAATTTTTACATTGTAATTTTTCCAGTTAAGATTGGATTGTAACAAAAAGGGAACAACCAGAAATAAAATGATTTCAAAATTAAAGGGTGGGTTGTTCATCATGTTCATCAAGCTCTTTTTAGTAGTATCAAATATAAAAAAATGGACTAAAGAAATATACTGTTTTACATGAAATGCACAGGGAGCTTTGGGAATAATTGTATGGCCAATAAATGAATTTTGTAGAGCACTTACATTAATGACCCCCTAATTTTGGTTCCCAAAAGGAGTATTTTGTCAATCAAAAATTTCCCTAAATGACTTTTTAAAGACCATTCCAAAATAACCTTGATCAAGCCCTGGCTCTCGATGAAACTGAAGAGGCTCAATTATTTTCAAACTGCATAATGCAAGGCACCAAAATGATTATTTATCATAGAATATTAATGTAATTTCTCTTGCTTTTAAAGAGGGGTCATTTAATTCTCTTTTGACTATTAGTCATACTGTTATTTTATGAAGATAATGTTCCTTAATAATTTCCTTTCAGTATTTTGTCAAATCCAAATTGGCCACCAGTTTTGAACAAACTGTAACACAGATGTCTAAGAACCATTGTTGAAATGATACGTTTGCCAGCCTCTTGTTTATATATGTAAGTGCAGCAGTGTGTATTGTGTAAATTTGTTGTTTATCAATTTATCAGCATGGTAGGGCAAAAGAAGAAAAAAAATGATAATTTCAGGAAATATATTTTGATATCTTGTTGATGTATTTATATTACAGTATTTGGTAGTAGCTACAAGACATTTAGTACTCAGACAATGGATATGGAGAGAAAAAACTGTAAAAAGATCCTGGAAGGTAAAATATCTGCCTTAGTAAAACATGTAGTAGAACCTTGTAATTGTGGTAAAAAATATGAAAAAATCTCTATTTGGCACATATTAATTCCAAAAAGATGAAACATAAATACAAATGTATGTTCATATTAATACAGGTCAGAATACTTTTTCAACAGCTGCTTTAGATAAAAAAAAAAACAAAGAATTTCGCAGGCCATCCCTCATTGAAGAAATAATTCATGGCGGCCATTGTTTTATCAGAGATTTACATATTGGTGCCCATTATTTTTTGTTAATATTTTACCTGGATAATAGCTGAGTGCAGTGAGGAATAAACAAAAATAAATAGGCACCCATATGTAAAATTTCTTCAAACTGCCAATTGCTAGGAATTATTTTGATTCTAATATAACATATAGTGATCAAGGTGATCCTATATTGTACAGTGTAACAACAGCCATAAGTTGTGCTGATCTATTTGTGCACAAAGCATATAACCATGTCAGTTTAACCATTAATGCTGTTTTGACGTCGCTCATTATGTTATTTGATATCTACCTATGGCTAGTCACCTTGGTCGCCATTTCTGCCATATTAGAATACTCTTTTTATAAAGTATATCAAATTCTGATAAGCAAAAATGGTGATAAAAAGAAATAAATAAACCTGTAACCAGTAAAAAAACTTAAATTTCTTCTATTTTGATGTTCAGAGTAAAAAAAATCTAACCTCTCATGTAGTATTTTGGGAAAAACAAACTGAAATATAATTTTAGAAGCTCTTGATCTCAAGCTTAATATTAGTTAATGTGTTATGTATGTATCATTATAATATGGTGTGGCTAAAATGCTTTCTATTAAAACCTGTAGTAAAAATACCAAATGTACTTATGACACAGTACTTCTTGACATATAGATATCCTTTAATACATGTAAATAAATAAAGGTGTCAATATATCCTAATTTCTATTTTCAGATTGTATTATTGTTCATTTGGTTTACATCCAGATAAAAATGCTTGATATACTAAATATCAAATTGAATATCAAATTACGCCATATGTTTTGTTATTTTTGCTTATAATACAAAATGTATTTCTTAGAGTTGTACAAAGTACCAAAAACATGTATTGTGTTTCATACATATGCTGAGAACAGCCAAAAATCATTCAAAATAAGAAAAATCTTGTCATTGATGAATTTTACTGATTTTTAAAGGGTGTACTATTATGCTGTGTTCACACGTAATTCCATTTGATTTGCATTCGATGCGTTTTAAACTAATACGCATTAGTTTTGGTTTGCTCAAAATGTTTTTGTAATGTTGCCTTCACACGTTATACGTATCGAATGCACATCGAAAACGTTTTGGCTACATATTTGATGCACATTAAATGTACATCTGAACGCACCATTAATATGGATTTGCTATCTATGTTGATATTTTACTCCTAGGTTTTACTCAGAGAAAAATATTTGGCACAGAGGACCAATCCATGATAAAATCAGTACAATTGAAGCTCTTAGGAGTTATTTCTAAAAAGTAATATGTTCATTTATAGTGTACAGTAAAGTCATTCAGGGTTCATTAAAGGACAACAGGAAAAAAATAATAGGAAAAAAGGTTTTCATTCTGTTAAGGGCTTTTGCAGATAAAAATGAACAGAGTAGCAGCAATGTAGGTCAATTAATTTTCTTTGTTTGGAGTGTAAAACATTATTATACCTATTAAGGTACCCTAAATTTTGACTTGTGTTCCTGTCCCAACCCCCCAACCCCCTATACATTTTTTCCTGGAAAAGCCCTAAGTTTAGACAAACAAATGTGTTTTATGATTGCAAGAGGATATCAGTTACACTGAGCAGTATCTGTCATCCATTTATTATCATGATTTGAATGCTTTAATTGACTGTTGTTAATATTTTTGCAGGCTATACATGTTTCTCCTATCACTGCTATGGGGTTTGATGTGACATCCACATTGCTGGCTACAGGAAGTTCAGATTCTACTATTAAATTATGGGATATTGAGAGACAATACTGTACACATAATCTGAGAGGTCACCAAGGGGTTGTCAGGTAAACAGTTGATATGATTTGTATATATAGTTTCCATAATGAGAAGTAGTTGATTATGAAATTTCTCACATCCAGTTAAATAAATTTTGCAAATGTTTGAAAGCAAGGCTTGCCGAGCTTTTAAACATTTGAAAATTTATTTAACGAGATGTGAGAAATTTCAAAATTAACGTGTTTAAGTTATGGAAACTGTTTCTCCAATGACTGGATGGAAAACACCGAGGATTGTTATCCGAATAAATTTGGCGGGAAATTTCACGAAACTTGTTCTCCTCTGTAGAGAGGAGAACAAATGTTTCCACACCATTCAGGAAATGTGAAAACTGGATTGAAATTAAAGAAATGTAGTTAATTTGTTGTCTTCCATTCACAGTGACCTGTATGCACACATATTTTAAAGCAACAAAAAGTTGATTAAATATCTGTGAGAGGTTTCCTGCTACCGTATTTTACGGCTTAAAAGTCGATAGGGCGTATAGGTCGAAGGGCCCATGTTTTGGGAAAATTTTGGATCCGTTCTCAGATAGGTCGAGGGCGCCGTATAGGTCGACAGCCAACGATTTCTTGAAAGTAAGTATTGGTAAGTATATGCTCTGTCCACTGTTTAAATTGTTTATAATTTATGTTGTACTAGCTGATTTCAATGATTATTATTATTAACACAATCATTTTTTTTGGGGGGGGGGTTATGAAAATAAATAAATTTAAATAAAGCGATGTTCATAAATCAATTTATAATATTGTTTAGCCTTGGGAATCTCAATTAAACTGTTGTCAAACTCATTATAGATTGTCAGTTTACTGGTGTAATTATTTAATTACTGATTAATGTTTATCCAGGGAAGCCATAAAGGTGTCAACAAGCTGTGTTGATGGCTTGACATGTCCAGGTGTTATTCACTAATTAGGTCCAATTTTATCTCCAAGCCGTGATCCATTTCACTGACACAAATATTAAATTTCCCATAAAAATAATTCATTCAAAAGATTGAAGTAATAAAATTATGACAGAACACGTTAATTTCCGATTGCCAGAACTTTCCTCGCCATGTTTTTACCTGTACGCATGTGCAAACATTAAGTGTAAGAGTTATTGTTCTTTGTACAGATGTACAAGTACGATAAGCAAATCCTTGTATCAGTTAAGTCAATAAGGATGGATAATTGATGTCCCTAATTGTTAAATATTAATCAAATGCTTTAAATACTGCAGAAACNAGTTGATATGATTTGTATATATAGTTTCCATAATGAGAAGTAGTTGATTATGAAATTTCTCACATCCAGTTAAATAAATTTTGCAAATGTTTGAAAGCGAGGCTTGCTGAGCTTTTAAACATTTGAAAATTTATTTAACGAGATGTGAGAAATTTCAAAATTAACGTGTTTAAGTTATGGAAACTGTTTCTCTAATGACTGGATGGAAAACACCGAGGTTTGTTATCCGAATAAATTTGGCGGGAAATTTCACGAAACTTGTTCTCCTCTGTAGAGAGGAGAACAAATGTTTCCACACCATTCAGGAAATGTGAAAACTGGATTGAAATTAGAGAAATGTAGTTAATTTGTTGTCTTCCATTCACAGTGATCTGTATACACACATATTTTAAAGCAACAAAAAGTTGATTAAATATCTGTGAGAGGTTTCCTGCTATGCAATATTTCGTAGTTTTCAACATCTTTCATAAGAGCACAAATCCTTGTTCAGCAAATGTTTCTACACTCATGATAATAAAATACTTTGCACCCATTATACTGCCATCTTTTGGATCAGGGTAAATTTTGGAAATATGTGAGGATGGCATTCATTGTGGGAATAAATTACATAAAAACTATATAACTTTTTAGTTGTAATGAAGATATTGAAAAACTTTGAAATTACTATTGCACATGAAGGAGAAGGTCCACAAACGGTCAAAGTCAAGCATGTAATTTATCAAACTTATCAATGAAGATGTCAATGATTGACAAACTGAGCTGATTTGTTACAGTTTTCTATGGTCCATCCATTAAATCAAATGTTAGTACCATTAATGATAAGCATATCTGAGAACAATTAAAAACCTCTTGGCATAAACCAGAATACTGGTACATAAAGTGTGTGTTCACTATATACATGATTTTTGTTTGCAAGACTATAATGTCAATTTCAATGAGAAGGTAACATTTGTTCCATTTTGTGGAAATCTTATAGAATTCACAACTATTTTGTTACAATCTAATGAAGAAGGCACTTTTGTTATTTCAGTGTTGTACAGTTCCATCCCAATTCAGAAAAATTACAGTTATATTCTGCTGCTGGTGATTATAAAGTAAGAGTATGGGACCTAACAAGAAGTGTCTGTATTGCTGAAGTTGAAGCACATTTCAGTGTTGTTACCTCCCTTTGTTTTTCTCCAGATGGCAAGGCATTATACAGGTAATACAACAGATGTATTGAATTGATGTTGGTACAAGGTTTTCGAACTGAAATAAGTAATTTATAAAGATTTGATACATTAATAAAAAACAGAAGATAATCCAACATTTACAAATGTATATTGATTATACCCCTTCTTGCTGAGTGAGGGGATATAATGGAATACACTTATCCTTGGGTGTATATTGTTTATACCCCTTCTTGCTGAGTGAGGGGATATAATGGAATACACTTATCCTTGGGTGTATATTGATTATACCTCTTCTTGCTGAGTGAGGGGATATAATGGAATACACTTATCCATTCTTCATTCCATCAGTTCATATAATACACATTCCGATCTACCTGACAGGATTCATTTAAAATTTGGTATGCTGCTTTCTTGTTATGAGTTGAGCATTTTAAGCATTTTTTGTTGCTCTACAATTTTTTTGTTATTGACACAACATTAGGATATTGGTCAGAAGAAAATGTGTTTGGGTTTTAATGTAATGTCAGTGGATGATAGAGTCAATAAATTTAAAAGATACCTTATCTGGAATTGAAGTGAATTTAATTTAATTAGAATTTTACTCTGAAACACAGATCTATGATACTGCATGTAGTATATCAGATATGTATGTGTATATCAGTAAATTTGTCTTGAAAAGTAATACATCTGTAGTAATACTGTAAACTGGGAAATTTTTGTGACTGTTTTAATTTCGCAATTTTGGCGTTTAGAATGGAAGCACGAAAATAAAACTGCGTGAATATACTTTTCCATTATTGAAGTCAATGGTCAACAATTTGCAGTGCGAATTCAAAACTGCCTAAACTAAAATCCTGTCAATTTACCTCAAAATAAAGACAGCAGGAAAATTTCCCGGTTTACAGTAGTAGACAGAGTCAATCAGATGGATCACACTACATTTCATAAATGTCTGAATTTGGATATACATGTCTGTACTTGTGCAGGAATACAGAAAATGCCTTATTAAGTGTAGGACATAGAAGTATAAATCCTATTCTATAATGATATGTGAAGTTTTAACCGATTCTGACTTGTTAGATAAATTTTCATATTCAACATATGTTGAATAAAGCCCCATGCTATTTCCCCGCTAATTTATTCGGAATACAATTCACGATGTTTATCATTTAGCATTAGAGAAAAAGATTACACCACGTTATCCTAATTATTACCATATCTTATCCACTCTCAATAGTTAAATCATGAAATTTTAAAATGCTTGGCAAGCCTTGCAATTAAAATTTAAAAATTTAACTATCTCTATTGAAAAAAATATGGTAATGAACGGGATCTTGTGGTGTAATCTATATTTCTAAATTTATTTCAGTGGAGCAAGAGATAGCACTATAGCAGTGTGGGATACAGAAAAATTAAAAGTAACTAAAACTCTCCCAGTGTTTGAGGTAAGATATAATTTATAGCTTCATTATGTTTGTCGCTACTGGAAATTGTGAACAGATTGTATGTTTGTACTCATCACTCCATCTGTTTGTTTTTCAAGCCATAACATACAGAATTTTAGACTTTTTTCTCGGACAAGACTTGTTCCTTGCTATTGACAAAGTATTTCTCACGTAACTGGTGATGAATGTATAGCAGGAGTGCACTCACTTTAAATTTTCTGCATTTTTTTGTGAATATGTCCAAATTATATCTCATAGCTGTAACTTACAATGGATTGTGTGTGTTTAGTATCAGTGTGCTGTGCTTCTTTGTACTCATTCATAAATGAGCAGACAATTAGTAGCAAAACCATGATTTCAGTCTCCCATTACCACCCATGTTAAAATACACATTTCATCCATTGACATTTTATCTGAAGTTCATAATATAATATACATGCACTACAGTGCACTATAAACCAGTTCCAAAAACATGAATGACAAAAAACATTTTGATGAACAACCTTAAAAACCTTGTATTTTTGAAAAAAAAGTATAAATTACTTTGCTTTTGTTCTCTTGGTTATACTCTACTTATTGACACTGCCATTTCCATAGCAACTTTAATATATGGATATAGTCCATGAGTCGGCCAGATAAATGGGACATCAGATCATACTTTAAATATGTGTTACTTAAAAAACTATTCGTATTGGATGTGTTCAAATTGCAGAAAGGCTGTAATACCTAAATTTTCAGCTTTGACAAATTAAACATGTTAAATATTATAACTTTTATTGTAAACCCAGAAATATTTGTAGGAGTTTATTTTATGGGTAAGAGTCATCAACAGAATTAAATTCACACAAATAATTCCTTAATTATAATATTACTTATTTGATATGAATTCCACTAGTTTTAAAAATAAAATCCACTATATTTTATCACAATGAAAATAAATGATTAATCAGTAGATAAAACAGTGATAGAGACAATGCTAAGTAGATTAAATTTAAGGGGGTTTGCTACTCCATGTAAAAATAAATAAGATTTCAAATACGTGTGATTTTTTGTAAGAAAATTAAACCAGAGGCTCCCAGGAGCCTGTATCGCTCACCTGGTTTTCAGTTGCCACAATCAAGGTAACAATGTAAGTTATACAGTTGATCTTCAGTTTCTCAAGCTTTAGTAGGTCAAACACCTCCAATATCTTACACTGTTTTTAAAGTCTGATCATGTTTTATTATATTTCTTTGTTGGGATTTTTTGATAAAAAACGTTCTTGCTAAGGACCACTTTCGACACCAGTTTTGGAGTCAAGACGTCATTTTGTAAATGGCAGTCAACAAACAATTTTCAACATTGGTTTTGAAGTCGCATCATCAATATCTATTTGGAAATCAAATTTCTTTGAAATCGGACAATGTTGAATTTTCCCTCCTTTTTGGTAGCCATTTTAAATATGGTGGTCAACGAACAATTTTTAACATCAGTTTTGAAGTTGCCACCTCAAGACCTATTTGGAAACCAATTGTCATTGAAATCAGTCAATGTTGAATTTTCCCGCCTTTTTGGCAGCCATTTTGAAAATGGCGGACAAGGAACAATTTTCAACAATGGTTTTGAACTCGCAACATCAAGATCTTTTTAAAAACCAATATCATTGAAATCAGACAATGTTGAATTTTCCCGCCTTTTTTGGCGGCCACTTTCAAAATGGCGGTCAAGGAACAATTTTCAACACCAGTTTTGAACTCGCAACATTAAGATCTATTTGGAAACCAAATGTCATTGAAATTAGACAGTGTTGAATTTTCCAGCATTTTTTTGGCGGCCATTTTGAAAATGGCGGTCAACGAACAATTTTTAACATTGGTTTTGAAGTCGCAACATCAATATCTATTTGGAAATCAAATTTCTTTGAAATCGGACAATGTTGAATTTTCCCTCCTTTTGGTAGCCATTTTAAATATGGTGGTCAACGAACAATTTTTAACATCAGTTTTGAAGTTGCCACATCAAGACCTATTTGGAAACCAATTGTCATTGAAATCAGTCAATGTTGAATTTTCCCGCCTTTTTTGGCAGCCATTTTGAAAATGGCGGTCAAGGAACAATTTTCAACATCAGTTTTGAAGTCGCCACAGTATGGCAAACATTTCATCTATTTACACTTAACCTTCATCTTCTATATTTTTGGAAATAATAGATGAAAAATACGAAAATTAAAAAAATTCGGTGAAAAAAGGGCAATAACTCCTACAAGGGTTTATGGATTTTCTTCAAAATTTCAGGGTGGGTAGATCTTGATATGCTGAACAGTTTTGCAATTTACACTTGACCTCTATCTGTTACACTTTTTGAAATAAAAAAAAAAAATGCAAAAATTTTGAAAATTTAATGGAAAAAGGGCTATAACTCCGAGATGGGTTTTCAGATTTTCTTCAAAATCACACAGTGGGTAGATCTCATCATGCTGATCATTTTTACCTATGTAAGATTTTGATATCTGTAACGGTTTTTGAGTTATTGGCCAAAAACTGCAATTTACCCCTATGTTCTATTTTTAGCAACGGCTGCCATGTTGTTTGACCTACCGCCTAATCGGACACAATTTTGAGAAGCCATACTCTGGTGAGGATTCAGCCCAAGTTTGGTTACATTTGGCCCAGTGGTTTTAGAGGAGAAGATTTTTGAAATTGTTGACAGACAGACGGACGGATGGACAGACGGATGACAGACGACGGACGCATAGTGATGGCATAAGCTCACATGGCCTTTTAGGCCACGTGAGCTAAAAAGAAGTAATTTCAGTGAAAAAGATCAATAGGTTGATGATCTCGTTTTTGAGATATAAGTGATTGAAAATTTGGCTGGAAACTGAACTCATCAGATTTTTCATAGGATTAACATTTGAAAGGTTTAACCATGAATGAGTGTGACAGAATAAATAAAATTTAATGAACTTTTTACAGAATGCTCACAAAGATGTATAAAATGAAATTATGGGAAAAAAAGGGGGGTCCATGGGCAAAAAATTATAATGCTTTTAAATGGATAAATCTCGAGAATTCTGAAAATCTGACAGAAATCCCAAAACATGAGGAACGAACCTCCTTAATAGAAAATAAATGTTAATCTTTTGATACACATTGTGAAGATTGTTCATGTTTTATAGAATATAGAATCTGTGATATTACTACCAGGGGAAATAGAGTATCCTGAAGTAAATGTTACCAAAGATGGACCTCATATAATTACTGTTGGAACTAAAGGTAGGTCAGGACTATCCAAACACCCATCATGGAAGTAAATTTTACTTGTTTCTTTTCTTGAATTTTTGTTGAGTCATTCATCTGGACCATTGCAGGGAAAAACAGCTGAGTCTTAGAACATAACACATACAAAACTTTTCATCATTTAGAAGCTTCAATTTCTGTATTAAATAATAATGAATTAAAGCATAATGCTGATATGTACTGTTCTTTAAATTCTAAAAATTTTGTGCATTAATGCAGTTAAGACATTTTTCCAGATGGGGATTTTATAAATGCATTTATCGGTAATTTGTATGAATTTCCTTTGCTCTACAGAGACTGATATCTCACTATGAAAGAAACTTGACATTATCATGAAATTATAGGTTCCCTGCGAAGACATCACATGCAAGTTGCTATGCTAATGTCATGTTTTGGTACTATTTTTCATGTTTATATGCTTTATACATGTACATTGAATGAAAAATGCATATAAATTATTGTAACAAACTATAGATTTACTGTGCTCAAACAGAAATTTCAGATTATTTCAATTTATTTTAGAGTTATATTTATCATTTTTTGAATTTAAGTTAAGAGAAATATAGTACTGACATTTTGTTTTCAATACGGACTTCATCATGGTGTAACACATCAAGTTCGCCCAGCAGGCTCGCTTGATACTGGCCATGATAAAGTCTGTATCAAAAACAAAATGTCCTATATTCAATATGTATGAAACATGAATACAATTAATGCAAATGGTTACTAAAATTTTTTTAAATAGATGTTTAATTATATTATAAGGATGACACACCTGTCACATTTATCACAAAAATGATAATATTCCAATTATATTTCTAAATTAACAATGAATTGATTTATAGAATTGTACATGTGGAAGGATACTGTTGTATTACGTTATTTTTAGGAGCAATGAAGATCTGGGATATGAAGAAGTCCAAATGTGTTTATTCAAAATTTGTTGGCCTGGGTACTAAATCTGATACAGATACTAGTAGTCAGACAGTGACACAAGCTTGGCTCACCGAGGAAACACAAGAACTAACTGTAGTTTTAGCTGATCATACTATTTCTATATATAATATTGACAATATTGAACTTAAAAAACAGGTATGGATTAATCAAATTCACCAAATTTTATAAAATGTATTATATTTCAAGATTACTTTGGAAGTGCTTTTGTATTCATTGACATCAATTTTTGTGGTTTCCATAAATAAAATTATTTTGTGGGTACTTAGAAATTTGTGGTTTCAAAGTCCATACATTATAATTCTAGGGGAAAGATGCATTTTGTTAAGAAGTTAATTTCATAGTTTAAATGAACCATGAAATCGATGAAAACATTGGTATTATGTTGATTTCTTTTTGAAGTCCGTTATAGTTTGGCAATACAAGACATTTTCATGGCTACAATCAGTCTTCAAAAACAGTATTCTTAATCTAAAGAATATAATGAATTATGTTATTTACAAATAACACCATTATAAAGTCATTGAACCCAGTTTTAGCATATCTATAGTTCCCAATGGAATTCACCAGCCTGATTTTCCGGATTGGTGTCACTGCTGCACTATCAGGTAGTTGGTGGGAAAATTGGTACTTCATGCATGAAGCTTCCTGTTATCACAACATCACAGTTAAAAGCCTGATAGTGCAGTGGTGAATGGACAATATGGAAGGTGCATTCCATTACAAGCATCTTAAGACCATGTACTAATTTCTAAAATTAACTTATTTTTGTTGCCTTAAAGCTGTTTTTTTAACACTTCTAACCGGATGCCTCCTTAAATAAGCATGGACCCTCCAATTACTTTAATGCTCCTCATGATATTCCATACATTGGGAATTAAAGTTCATCAAGTTTAAAAGACAGAAGGGTACTGAGGCTAAACAAATAACACAAAAAGAGTTGCAGAACCCTGTTTAGTACCCATGGAAACCCAATAGTCCCAAAAAATGATTTTTGAGAGGGATGGGCTCCCATAAATGCCCCTAACATCAATACCTGCAACAAAATCTCAAGTTTTTGGTTTCTGCGTTTAAAGTAAAGGTCTTAAAATGTACCAGAGTACAAAAATTTTTTTTTATAATTTTTTTGAATTTTTTGCACCAACTTGAATGCAAAAATTGCTAGAATCGGCATTTTTGCCCCTTGGGACTATCAAAACTTGACCCTACTGTTACAGACCAAGGACTTTTCATGTCTTTTAAGCATGATAGCATAGACCACTCTATAAATTTAGCCAATATAGCTTGCCTAAATCATTATAGCAGGTTTCCATGGCAAATGAAAAGTAAAAAAAGACCAAAATTTCCATTTTTCAGCAGGGGTACCTGCACTTTGGTCCACCTCCCACCTCTTCACACCCACCATCCCACCCCCTTCCTCCACATACTAGTATCTGTATAAATATGCCGGCAAAGTTAAATTAAAAAGTGTCAGCTAATTTGCATATAACTTGCATAAGTTTGCAAAGTCTTGAAAATGATGAATTCTAGAAAATTAATTCAGGTGTGAAAGTGTTAAGGAGAATAATTTTCCATCTTCATCTGTTCATCAGTTTCTATGCCATTTTCTAGTTAAGATTATGTTTCTTTTTCAGTTTTGTGGTAATACAGATGAGATATTAGATTTACAGTTTATAGGGCAAGACGATTCACATATAGTTGTTTGTACAAACTCTGAACTTCTAAAGGTGTTTGATATTAATACATGGAGCTGTCAGATTCTACACGGTCACACTGATATTGTACTCAGTGTAGCTGTTAATAAAAAGACAAACACAATAGCATCCTCTTCTAAGGTAAGGAAAATATTCTGTAAATAGTACAGTAAAACCTGATTTGAGCGACCTCTCCTATGAACGACCACTGGCTTTTCAGACCGCCAACAGTGGTCACGGATCATTTTGGTGTACAAATCACTCTGTCGTTAGCGACCACCGACCAGACGTGACCAACGACCGGTAAAAAGGTGCACAAAATGCAAATAAAGCCTGTTATGAGCGCCCACTTTTTATAAAAATATCTTAAAGGTGTCTAAAAAGACGATAGGAGTTGACAATCGTCGTTCAACAACTCAACAGGAAGTGGTAAAAATAACTTAAAAATGCCCAATTTCGGTATACCTGAAATGCTTTTTCAAATACAATGAGAGGATAGTTGATTCTGGCACAAATCTATTGTCTTTTAATGACCAGAAAAGTTGGTTTTGAGGTGCAAACTGATGCATATAGGACTGACATTGCTGGTAATTTTCAAATTGTCATTCTCATTGAAATTTCTTTATTCTTTACTTCATCCCAATAAAATAACATTCAGAGTGTTGTATGTGCTCTACTTTTGTCCACTGTATGCCAGTTATAACTTTTGTTATTTGAAAAATGCTGTGAGAGTGTTTACAAAACAATTCATGTCAGTAATTTCTATGGTATGTCCATAGACCAAAAATTTCAGAAAATATGAATGAGTGAACCATGAACCAAAAATCTCAGAAAATATGAATGAATGAACATCCTTGTTTGGTTCAAAAAACTTATCATAAAATAATTGTGTAAGAACCTCAACACTCTTAATTAATTCGTTTATACAGAGAAAACAATTATATTCACTTTTAATAGTCAACTGTGACAATTATCCTTTAATTACCAGTATGGCTTGTCCTCTGTCAATTGAGTTTGACACATTTATTGATTATTGTTTACCTTTCATTATGCAATTTTAAATGAACAAATTAATTTTACCTACATGTAATAAAAAATTTTTGTTCTATATTATTAAAGGTAAAGAAAAGGTATTTCATTTTTTTTGTAATAGAGTCCAGAAACTTCTTTAGAGAAATAATTTAGAGGAATGTTATTTTACAAATGCTATGTAAAATATGTACACATCTTTTAGAAAAATTAATGACTGAAAATAGCTGACCTCCTATGAAAGACCACCTGTCTTGCAAGACCACTTTTTCCTGGCCCAAGGGGTGGTCTCTCAAAACAGGTTTTACTGTATTGTCAAAGTCAAATTTGATTATACACCAAAGTAACCTTCCAGTCATACAGGAATGGGTTGAATTTTTAGGAGACAACAATTTCTAGAATTAAAATAAACAAATAAGAGCTGTTCCAGAAATAATTGTAAAAGAGGTGGGTGTTGGAAGGCACTTTTTAAAAGGACCCACCATGTCAAAATGTTAATTCCTTTATCTAATTGTTTCTTCAGTGCAATTTGCCAATATATCACACAACCCATTTAATTTCAATATAAGTGCCTTCTGAAACCCCCCTTTCCCCAAAACAATTATTTCTGGAACAGCCATATGTACTGCACAGCTTCGTTAATTTTTATACCCGCCACGAAAGTGGAAGGGCCATATAGATTACCCTTGTCCGTCCATACGTCGGTACGTACGTCCCGCTTTTAATTTTTGCATTTAGGTTCATAGTTAAGTAACCTGAAGTGATATCTTTATGATATTGAATCACAAAATTCACCTCTAGAGTACTATCCAATGCACCAATAATTAGGTGTCTATGACCTACATTTCATGGTTGAGTGACTTCGGTTAAATTTTGTATTTAGGTCCATTTCTCATCAACTGTACATTATACCATTATGACATCACATCATAACATTCATCTTAATGAGTATTAACCAAAACACTAACAATTAGGTGTCCATGACCTGCATTTCACACTTGAGTGACTTCGGTTAAATTTTGTGTTTTTGTCCATTTCTCATCAACCGTACATGATACCATTATGATATTGTATCATAACATTCACCTAAATGAGTACTACTCAAAGCACTAACAATTGAGTGTCCATGACCTACATTTTACACTTGAGTGACTTTGGTTAAATTTTGCATTTAGGTACATCTCTCAGTAGCTCTACAAGGTAACTTTATGATATTGTTTCATAATATTAACCTCTATGAGTACTACCCCAGGCACCAACAATTAAGTATTCATGGTTGAGTGACTTTGGTTAAATTTTGCTTTTAGGTCCATTTCTCCACAACTATACATTATATCTGTATGATATTTCATCATAGCATTCGCCTTTATGAGTACTACCCAAAGCATCAACAATTATATGTCCATGACCTACATTTCATGATTGAGGTACTTTGGTTAAATTTTGCGTTTAGATCTATTTTTCATCAATTTACTTGATATCTTTATGATAAGGCATTATAATATTCAATTTAATGAGTACTACATAAAGCATCAACATTTAAGTGTCCATGACCTACATTTCATACTTGAGCGTCTTCAGTTAAATTGTGTTTAGGTCAATTGCTCAGCAATTATACATGATATCTTCATGTATTATACATGATATCCTCATAGCATTCACTGTAACCCTTGTGAGTATTCCCCTAAACCCCAACAATTAGGTGTCCATGTACATTTTATTCCATGACCTACATTGCATGCTCCAATGACTATCATTTATCCTGTTTTACCCGGAGATGATAAATTCAGCGACATTTTGAACTTTTTTCATTTCAGCGACATTATCATTTCAGCGACAAAAAGCATATCAATTCAGCGACATTATATTTTATAAATTCAGCGACACTTACCTGTAAAAATACATTACTCCTCTTCCACTTTGCCCTTCCAGGCTATATGCCCCTGCTCAACAAAATTAGGTAGAAGTAAGAGTTTGAGAAAGTTATATATTTTTAGTTAAAATTAATTGTTAAAAAAATCATTTTAAATTTTATAAAACTACGAAATTAATTAAAATTTCTGCACAGTCTCAACATGCTCATTGTATACAGTAAAGCTGTCTAAATTAATTGCAGTTTTTGCCTTGTATGCTAGTAGTTATTCATACTCCAACCTTGAGATATAACTAAAACCAGAAGTCCATTAATGGACTTCTGCTGAAACTGAATTGTTCCTGTATTATAATTCACTCATCTGCTGTACAGTTGATATCTCCTTGGCGATCAAAAATGAAGAACTCGATGGAGCTCTTATCTTGATACTTTTGTCATTATCAATTTCCATTTTCAATTTAATTTGATAGATATTTTCATGTACTTTATGTGATATTTTTTTTATCTCTATGTATTAGAAAAAGGTATTGCTAAAGTCATCGATGTCGAGTCTTCGAGAAAATAAAAACTTACTCTAACATTTATCTAAATAATGCTGTTCTCTTTAATTCTTTCTGCAAATTTTGTTATGTATCCAATATTAAATTTTTATCCATTCACATTATAGTTTATATTGTACATAATTTATTTAAAACGGGTGTCGCTGAAATTACATATGATACGTAGAAAAGACGTCGCTGAAATGATATACAGAATTACTAAAAAATTGTCGCTGAAACGATAGTCACCGAAATGATACTGTCGCTGAATTTATACGCACCCGTTTTACCAACTACTGGTATGCATAATATCCTTATAATGTTTCATTATTATAATAACCTTTATAAGCACTTTACAGTTCCCCATTTGTAAGGTTTCATGAGGAACTTAGTTTAAATTGGTCTGCATCCGTGTCTCCCATGAGGGACTTTGGTTAAATTGGTCTGCAATCCTGTCTTATAGACACATTCTCTAGTTTTTAATGACACTGGTTCACCAAAGTCCTTCTTTTCATTCATCTGTCCAAGTTATAAAATGTCCAAGGCCCAACCACAGTGGCATCAGCAGTGCTTCATAGTCAAAAGTCATCTTGTTAAAAAGAATATTGCATGTTTTGTTTTATTGAATCTTTGACTCGTTTGTCTGTGATTTAAGTTTTGGTTCTTTAGTTAAGGTATGCACCTTAAAATTTGAAATTTTAAAAACTCTGTGACCAATAGCTTATAAAAATTCATATGTAAATTGTTGCCTCAATATTTAGGCAGATTTTGATTTTGGGTTCAGAAGTCTTAGTGGTTCTTGAGTTATGCCTCTTGAAAACTTTAAAATTTTGTAAATTGTTTCTTACAAATAACTCCTAAGAAGCTTGAAAATTATGTTGTTAACTACAAAACTTTGGCCAAGTTGCCATATAGGGGTTAAGAGATACATGTATAAATGGCTGAAGATTTATGCCTCTTCAGACTTTGAAATTTCTTTACTTAAACTTTAAGCTTTCCAACTGGTATCTTGGGATTTGAATTACATAATTCCTTAAAACTTGGTATGTATGTTGCTTACAACTACATTGGGACCAATATAATTTTTGTGTTTAGAGGGGAGAGTGGTTCTTCAGTTATACTCTTTGAAAATTTGCAGGGTATCATGTATAGCACCATTTTTTTAGATTGACAAAATCTGGCCTTCCTTACTGATGGAAGGAGTTAGTCAAAGTATTTGTAAGAGTATTTTACAAAATGAGTTTTGCGAAGTGGTTATATAATGAAAAAATGATTATTTTGACTTTGCCCAATTTTGATGGTTAACCATTTCACTGACTGTTGACTGTTGAATATAAGAGTATTTTAAATTTGTTTTTGTAGAACAATCATTTAAGATTTTAAGCCTTTCAGGGAGAATATGACCAAAAATTTTTGGCAGTTTCATATGTGGTTTTGCAACTGCTTGTCTTTTGCTCTTTGAATTTCTGTTGTTGACAATTCTGCACTGTAATTTTGTTATTACCCCATGATCACCCAGGTATATATTCTAGTTTTGTTCTGCTTTTCATATTTCAGGATAACAGTATTAGAATATGGAAATTTGATCCAGACACAGGACAGGTATTATGTTGTGGAGAAGGTCAAGGTCACACAAGTTCAGTAGGATCTATTGCATTTTCTTGGTAAATATCTTAAACAGAATACAAATAAACAAAACTTAAATAACTATTTATACCCCTGCTACATAGTAGTTGGGGTATACTGGTTTATTTGAAGTAAACTCTAGGAAGTTTTGTTTGTCAAATTTTCTAATGTATGAAAATCAATTTGCAATATTTTACCTGAAGTTGAATATTCAAATTTTGATGGGATATGGAGTATAGTAGTCTTGTTAAACTGACATGGAGTTTGTATGTGAAATTCCTTGTCAGCACTTCAATTCAGAAGAAGGAATAATATTTTGTCTAGAGATGCCTCTTGTATAGTCACAAAACTCCAGATAAATATTAGGTCACCTTGAGCTACATTTCATGCATGAGTGACTTTGGATTAATTTTTATACCCTGCCACATGTAGTGGCGAGGTATTATGTGATACCCTCAGTCGTGTGTCTATCCGTCCATCTGTGTGTCTGTCTGTCCCCCAAAGGTTTCCTACTGATATCTTGTTACCGTATGTTATTTTGTTTACCACAAAACTCAGGTTAAGTACGATTTTGGGTTCAGAGGTCTAAGGGGTTCATGTGTTATGCCCTGGAAACTTTGAAATTTTGTGAATTTAAGGGTTTCTGACTGATAACTTATGAATGAAATAATGCACTGTCATCAAACTTGGTATGTAGGTTGTTTACTATAAATCTCAGGTCAAGTATGATTTTTGGTTCAGAGGTCTAAGAGGTTCATGAGTTATGCCCATTGAACTTTGAAATTTTGTGAATTTTAGGGTTTTCAATTGATAACTTGGAAAAAAAATAACATACTGTCTTCAAACTTGGTACATTTGTATGTAAGTTGTAATCTCAGACCAAGTTCCATTTTGGATTCAGAGGTCAAAGAGATTCTAGAGTATGCCCCTTGGAACTTTTAAATTTTGCAAATTATTGGGTTTCCGACTGATTACTTGTGAAGGAAATATCAGACTGTCTTCAAACTTGGTATGTAAGTTGTTTACCACAAAACACAGGTCAACTGTAATTTGGGGTTCTGTGGTACATACGGTTCTGGAGTTATGCCCCTTTTTACTTTGAAATTTTGTAAAATGTGGCAGGGTATCATGTAATGCACCATTACTATTTTTGTGAAAAGGGCTGCAGAATTACATTTCGAAATAACAAAGATAAATATCAAAATTTGAAAGTACAGTGGAACTCTTGAAAACCTGCCCCTCTAAATACTGGATCCCTCTATATATCGAAAGATATGTTTCGGTCTGGAATTTTTACCTAAATGAATAAGTTAAAATTTCCTCTGAAAACCAGACCCTCTGAATTCTGAATTCCTGCCATATAGATTGGTCCCAAATGTAAATTTACTTCTAAAATTCAACTCTGAAAATCGGACAAATTTTTTTGCGGACAATAAAATCAACCAAATCTATTCAACAAGTCACATTTTTCTTGCCATCCTCATTGATCAATAGCTGCATTTGAAAAGATTACTCAACATTTTTTTGAAATTTACAAGAATGCAGGAAAAATATACTGAAATAATTAACTCACAGCCTACACTGACCTTACAGATTATATGTTACACTTCCTGTATAAGTTTTCGGATTGAACAGACTTGAGTTCAGAACCTCCCAAAACCGGAACCTGTTTAAACCAGTCAATTTCCTTGGTCCCATCAGAGGCCGGTTTTAGGAGGTTCCACTGTATGATAGTATATCCACTTGAGAAATTCTTTCACAAACAAGTACACTGTAACTGAAATATATAGAGAGCATACCTCTCTTGCACAGGGAATCTTTTTAAGGACTCCATATCTTAGATAGTACATTTACTGTAAAAGGGTATATTTTTGTGTGGTTTAAATTTCACAATTTTAACTCCTAAACCTGTGTGCGAGGTTTTATTTTCGCGATTCTCACTAATGAAAAACAAATGTACGTGAGGGGAAATTTTCGAGAATATATGCCAATTGCGAAATTAGCAAAAATAAACCCCTCACAAAAATTTCCCCTTTCACAGTATTTTAGAAACAGTATTTTGTCAGTAGATGCATCTTGCAGATGAAAATTAGGTCATTCAAACATTAGTAAGTCAGGTTAAAGTTTATCTACAACTTTGTAGAGAGCTAATAACACAAGTACTACAGAAACAAAAAACAAGCAGGCAAGGGGATTTAGCTGTCATTTCCCACTGCTTTCATCTGTTGTTTGTATTTACATGTATAAGCCCTTTGGTTGTCTTAAATGGTCTCTATATTTCCCAGTTCTAATAACTAACCTTACCCTTTAGGTCACAAACAAAATTGAACATTGTCAGAATCAAAAAGTTCTTTCAATGTGATGTCATTTAGGAGTAAATATCGACAGCAATACGTGACATTTTCCCTCTCATGTTTTGCTGATCTTTTTCCTTTACACTTTCAGTGTCTCTAAGCATTGTTTTATACTCTGAGCTGAAACTACACTGGAAAACAGAATTTAATATACTTTAGAAGATTTTTCCTTAACAAATATTAATTAGATAATTCAAATTATTCTATAATATATAAATACTAATGGTAAAGTTGCATTGATATTACAATGAATAAAAAAGGATATTCACTCGATAGAAAGGATATTCACTCCATGAAAAGGATATTCATCGCGGGAAATGTCACATGCGATATATTTTTAGGAAAAATTGAAACCCCGTTTTTATATCGTCCGATCATAGTATTATGTAACATTGTCTGTGACAATGTCATCGGCATCAATAGAAACATATTGGCTTCATCTAAAGTAAAGACGATTCGCTTATATTGATCAGCAGAAAATGGTGCAAATAGTGAAAGAGGAAGACACTTAAAAGGCGTAAAAAGCCAGCGGAACACTGGTAAAGCTGTTAACACAATATTTTGGAAAAAAATCTCCCTACGGATGTCAACAACACATAGTGCAGAATCATCACACATTATACAGATACAAGGTGTGAAAAGGAAGAACACCAGCATTCATATAAAAGACAGAAATCATCAATTATTTAGGATAAAAATAATATTCTTTAAATTAAGTTTTTTTAAAGAACGTTCGCTTGTTACATAAAAATGTCAATCCACCCCCTTCTTCACATTCTCCCGCCATTGTGGAACAATCGGAAAAAGATATTTGATGAAGTTGACTCTTTTAACGAACATCCTTGTCAGAACAACTACATGGCGACAGCAGAATAATTCAGAAAATCTTATTCGTTACCAAATACTAGTAGGCCCATCACTGAAAGGTTGCAAATAACACTGGTCGTTCCTTGAAAAAGGCATATATAACAGAACATATCAAACCTTCTTTGTACAAGCAAATACTTTTCAAGCACCAAGTTCATTCACTTCATATAATTTTGGATCTCAAATTTCCTTTAAAAACAAATACCGTATAGTTCTATCAGTATGAGCTACATGTACAGTCTGTGCTCAGAAGTATTTCCAAAAAGTGAAATTCACCTATGCATTTCTTGTTAAACTGGCCTCTGTTTAAAAAATTCTACAGAATTCATTTCAGGACTGATTTTCATGAAATTTGCATTGTTAAAAAGAGCTTGACATGTAGTTTACAACAGTAATTTTGGAATAATTTTATGATTTGAAGTTTTCAAAATGTCACGATTTAAACATAAATAGAAAAGTTTGGTGTAAAAATTTACCATATACATGTATCTATAATAATATTTTAATTCCTATTTAAAATTGTATCAAAAATCATTTCTAAATTACTGTAAGAAACTGCATGTATAGCCCTTTTTAACGATGCGAATTTTATGAAAATCGGTCAAGAAATTATTTCTGTAGATTTTGTCTGCTTTGAAAAAGTGGCGGGTATATCGTGATGGCCATGTCCGTCCGTCTTCCGTCACACATTTTTGGTCACAGTTTTCTCAGCTTGTATATGTTGGAATGATTTCATATTTGGTCAGAAGCTTAATTATGATGAGTTGTAACGTGTAAGCTATTTTCGGTTCTGTCGTGTTGCTACTTCGTGTTTGCCGATATGTTGAAGTTTTACTATAACACACTATGGATGAGAAATTTTCGTCACAGTTTTCTCAGCTTGTATATGTTGGAATGATTTCATATTTGGGCAGAAGCTTGATTATGATGAGTTGTAATGTGTAAGCTTTTTTTGGGTCTGCCACATTGCTACTTCCTGTTTGCCAGTATGTCGAAATTTTACTATAATACACTATGGATGTGAAATTTCCGTCGCAGTTTACTTGAATTGTATTCAAATTTTGACTGAAGCTTTATAATAATGAGTTGTAACTTGTAAGCTATTTTGAGGTCTGCCGTATTACCACTTCCTTTTTATACGCCCGTCTAATGACGGACGTATTATGGTATACCAATGTCCGATTGTCCGTCCGTCCTTCCGTCCGTCCGTCAAAAAGTTTGTGGACGCCAATTCTCCTACATCTTTCATCCGATTTAAACCAAACTTCACAGGATTGTTCACCATCATGCCTAGTTGTGCATATCGTCTTGCTGGATTGATCGGCTAATTTTTGCTGGAGTAATGCCCCTTTTTGACTAAGAATTTTGCGAAATTTAGTTTGTGGACGCCAATTCTCCTACATCTTTGATCCGATTTCAACCAAACTTCACAGGATTGTTGACCATCATGCCTAGTTGTGCATAATGTCTTGCCGGATTGATCGGCTAATTTTTTGGGGAGTTATGCCCCTTTTTGACTTATAATTTTGCGAAATTTAGTTTGTGGACGCCAATTCTCCTACATCTTTGATCCGATTTCAACCAAACTTCACAGGATTGTTGACCATCATGCCTAGTTGTGCATATTGTCTCGCCGGATTGATCGGCTAATTTTTGCTGGAGTTATGCCCCTTTTTGACTTAGAATTTTGCGAAATTTAGTTTGTGGACGCCAATTCTCCTACATCTTTGATCCGATTTCAACCAAACTTCACAGGATTGTAAAGCATCATGCGTAGTTGTGCATATTGTCTTGCTGGATTGATCGGCTAATTTTTGGGGGAGTTATGCCCCTTTTTGACTTAGAATTTTGCGAAATTTAGTTTGTGGACTCCAATTCTCCTACATCTTTGATCTGATTTCAACCAAACTTCACAGGATTGTTGACCATCATGCGTAGTTGTGTTTTGCCAGATTTATCAGCTAATTTTTGTGGGAGTTATGCCCCTTTTTTACTTAGAATTTTGCAAAATTAAGTATGTGGACGCCAATTCTCCTACATCCTTGATTCGATTTCAACTTAACTTCAAAGGATTGTTGACCATCACTCGTACATGTAGTTTTGCATATTGTCACGCCAGATTGATGGGCCATTTTTTTAGGGGAGAGTTATGCCCCTTTTTGACTTAGAATTTTGCTGAATTATAAAGTTTGTGAATCTAATTCTCCCACATCTTTCAAAGGATTTCAACTTAACTTCACAGGATTGTTGACCATCATGCTTTAGTTGTGCATATTTGTCTAGCTGGAATGAATGGCCACCTGGTGGCAACATAAACTTACTTGTGTTTTATCACTGAAAGAACATTA
>MJUU01030488.1:179752-201802 GCA_002080025.1 Modiolus philippinarum
TTGGGTAATCACCAATATATATGGTACCCAGGGTAGGTATTAGTACATGTACATGGGGTAATCACCAATATATATGGTACCCAGGGTAGGTATAAGTACATGTACATGGGGTAATCACCAATATATATGGTACCCAGGGTAGGTATATGTACATGTACATTGGGTAATCACCAATATATATGGTATTCAGGGTAGGTATAAGTACATGTACATTGGGTAATCACCAATATATATGGTACCCAGGGTAGGTATAAGTAAATGTACATTGGGTAATCACCAATAAAAGCAATTTGAAAAAAAAATTCAGTGAATAACTTTAAGGAAAATATAGTTGACCCACCAATAGAGATGATATGAAGTGCTTCCCTTGATACTGTATATTATTATGGAGCAGCCATTAACAGATATAAAGATAAAAGGTCAATGAGACAACAACAAATGTAATAAGATGTCACTTAATACCAATAGTCTTTAACAATGACAAAAAAGCACACAAAAATTACAGACAAGCTCTATAAACATTATTTTGATCAAGCAACACAGAAGATACTTTTCCAGACAATTTTTTCACATGTGACAGGGTAACATCATTCTTTATTCAGTTGATTATCTTTGTTCCTTGAGTTTACTTCAATAGACCATTACATGCCTAAAAATATGGATTTTTTTGTAAGATAATAAAACATGTATGGCATGTCAGAGGCCTCGAGGCAACTGTTCTTCACTCATTTCTGTTGCCTGTGGTAAACCGTTTAGGTATTATACCAATATTTTTCTATGTAAATATAGTCATAAAAAGTATATTTCTTTGCATGCTTCAGAAATGGACAATTTACTAGTATTTAGTTCAAATACTAAATAACTAACCAGTATTTAGCGCTGTGAAGACTTTTCCCAGACTTTTCATTGATGATGCTCATTTGTAAATTGATGAATGTCAGTGTCAGTTCCACATGACTGTCATTTTTAATGGCGTTGTGTATAAAGGAAACAAATTTTAACCACATTTTCATTTCTTTTTAATTCAATTTTCTCTAGGATAAAACATGTTCAATTTGGTTTAATAAAACACTTGCCATGTAATAAGTTCATGTTTCCCTCGATACCAACTATTTCCCTCCACTTTGCTTTTGGAAGTAGTTGTGTATAATAAAACTGTAAACTTGCTATTGATCTTAAAGCCATTAAATAACTATACATTAACTATTCCTGTCAAAGGCATTGAATATATTGGCTAACTTAGGTTTGCATGAAACATGTTACATACTGACTGATATTCCATTCTATTTCAGTGTGTTGTTACATCTTCTGCTGATGGAACCATTAAAATCTGGGCATTATCTGACTTTACCTGTGTCAAAGTAAGTCAAAATCTGGGCATTATCTGACTTTACCTGTGTCAAAATAAGTCAAAATCAGGGCATTATCTGACTTTACCTGTGTCAAAGTAAGTCAAAATCGGGGCATTATCTGACTTTACCTGTGTCAAAGTAAGTCACAATCTGGGCATTATCTGACTTTACCTGTGTCAAAGTAAGTCAAAATTGGGGCATTACCTAACTTTACCTGTGTCAAAGTAAGTCAAAATCGGGGCATTATCTGACTTTACCTGTGTCAAAGTAAGTCACAATCTGGACATTATCTGACTTTACCTGTGTCAAAGTAAGTCAAAATCTGGGCATCATCTGCCTTTTCCTGTGTCAAAGTAAGTCAAAATCTGGGCATTATCTGACTTTACCTGTGTCGAAGTAAGTCACAATCTGGGCATTATCTGACTTTACCTGTGTCAAAGTAAGTCAAAATTGGGGCATTATCTGACTTAACCTGTGTCAAAGTAAGTCAAAATCAGGGCATTATCTGACTTTACCTGTTTCAAATTAAGTCAAAATTGGGGCATTATCTGACTTAACCTGTGTCAAAGTAAGTCAAAATCTGGGCATTATCTGGCTTTTTCTGTGTCATAGTAAGTCAAAATCTGGGCATTATCTGACTTTACCTGTGCCAAAGTAAGTCAAAATATGGGCATTATCTGACTTTACCTGTGTCAAAGTAAGTCATAATCTGGGCATTATCTGACTTACCTATGTCAAAGTAAGTCAAAATTGGGGCATTATCTGACTTTACCTGTGTCAAAATAAGTCAAAATCTGGGCATTATCTGACTTTGCCTGTGTCAAAGTAAGTCAAAATCTGGGCATTATCTAACTTTACCTGTGTCAAAGTAAGTCAAAATTGGGGCATTATCTAACTTTACCTGTGTCAAAGTAAGTCAAAATCTGGGCATTATCTGACCTTTCCTGTGTCAAAGTAAGTCAAAATCTGGCCATTATCTGACTTTACCTGTGTCAAAGTAAGTCAAAATCGGGGCATTATCTGACTTTACCTGTGTCAAAGTAAGTTAAATCAAAGTTATGCAGAATATATGAGTATTGATTACTACAAACTGTATTTACTTAAGGAAGTTTGTTGTTAGTTGCATAAAGTTTTAATGTCATTTATTAGAAACTTACCCCACCATGACTTGACTTACTTTGACTTATTTCCGTTTCTCCTTGAGAGAGTCAGGCCTTCCCGCCCATGACTATTTTAGATATAGGCTGTTAAAAATTGACCCTTTTAAGGTGGTTGGCCACCTTATTGCGAAGACTGGGTTCCAAAGAATGCACTACAGCTAATGCTTTTTATATAATATACTTCAAACTGCTATGAGCTATGGCTATTTAAGCGATCAAAACAGCAAAATACCCACTAATAAGGTAGTTTTTGGTGAAACAATTCTATAGATCTCGTTTATTGCCACATAATTACAAGGACTCTGTTGCAGCGTAATGAACATACCGTCTTTAGATAATTTGTGTAAATCGGCTGTGTGTATTAATTTTTGTTGCAGCCGAATCTTGTTGATATTATCAGTTTCTTGCAAATAATCAACTATGCGACAATTGCTTTATGTAATGAATGAATGAATGATATTCTAATGTTTATCTATTATTGATATTGCTGTATAAGTATATTTATTGTCTCCCCATGCGACGAACACGCTGTTTTGTTTACAAGGGTACACGCATGCACATAGTTTGGTTTTAATTGTTACTTGTTACTTGTCTTGTAAGTTCCTCCAGCGTTGGAGCACTGCACATGGCAGAATAAAAATATCTTATACACACGCGATTTCTCATTAAAAAATTTTAAAACACACTATAACATAGCACCCGCAACCTTAAAAGCGAACAATGGCTTTATTTACGTAAAGCATAATATATTCGGAACTTTTCTTTAAAGAGCGGGAAAATTTGAACTTTAAGCAGTCATGTAGGATAAATGCCGATGAGTTCCAAAAGATCTAATATGGAGGTTTGCTTTCACTTTCTCGATCATTCACAAGGAGAATGTAGCGCTAGCGTAACTAAAAACGCCGCCGTTTTGAGTTGAATGGTGGTTATTTATAAGAAGAATATCATAGAAAGTTCATGTATGTCAGACAGTGACTGGGGATTTGGATATATTTGGAAGTGGTTGGTGAAATCGCTGGTGCTGATCATGCTGATGCCAAGCGATGCTTCAATTTTAAAGGCATCCTTCTTTCTACTAGTTAGCGCTTTCATCATGATTACTTAGAATTCTGTTTCTGGGAGAATAAAGAAATACAACTGTGCATAGTATCTGCAATTCCTCGACCAAAGGAGTTTGGACGCAAATAAAATTCTCTTATCCAGCGTGACATCACAAAGCTGAATTGACCAATCAGATCAGTCGATTTTAATCTTGTACCCTAAACATAGGCGGTGACGCGATCGATGTTTTCTTATATAATCTATGTAAAAAATCGATATTTTAAATTGCAATATATTCGGTGTTATAATACCTACGATCTTGAAATTTGGATATGATGTTTATATTGATGTTCCAAATGCATAATTTGAATTTCATTAAAATATCTCGAAAAATGAATGAATAAACAAAGTTGAAGTTACTTAGATATATAGTGAAATGTGGTCATTTTCACCTCCTCCACAGGTAAAGTGCCCGGATGTCCGGATAAGAGAATACCGTGCTGTTTGTCACACTAAGGGGACAACCATTTGAATTTCGGGGAGCAGGGGCTTGGGTGATTTTGTAAATAAATAATTAACTTGGTGCCAGTGAAAATAAATATTTTTATCCTTCTTGTCCTTTAAATAAATAATTCAAGTTGAAGAACAAATTTGTTTTGCAATTGCAAATAAATGATCGGATGTGACATTTGGTGAAAATATATATTAATTTGTTTTAGATTTTCATGAAAATAAATAATTTTTTTCTAGGCAATTCGCCCAGACCTCCTGAAAATCAAATATTTACCCCCCCCCTTTCCCAATCAAACTTGAGATTATCAGCATTAAACTTCGTACAGTTAATCCATAATCCACAATGTGATTCTCATTTATTTTTTTACATCAAATAATACTTGAGCTCTAAAAAGTTTTCCTTTCTAATTGTTCCCAAGTATTGATAGTTTAAGTTTTGCCCTGAATTTGAGATCACAATCTTCATGATCGAGGTCAGCTACACATGATATATTCATTGCTGACAAAGCCAACCACCTTTCAGTGCAGACTGCACTTTGATTACAATTTTCTAATGCTGTGATATCTGTAAAGAAACTTGATAAAATGAGAAATAGAATTTAAAAAAAAATAATGATCAAAGCACTTGTAAGAAGTGTGGAAACTATTGGAGTACTTTATGTCATTTTGTGTCATTGTCTGCAAACTCTTTCTAAACTGTAAGTTCCATTCCAACCTGAACCAAACTTTTACCTAATTCAGTTGTACACATTGTACTTGAAATTTTGATTTTACTGATTTAAATGAAATTTATAGGAGGACTGCTGGAGTAACATCTGCATCTGTGTCTGTGTCTATGTCTATGTCCGTGTCCACATTTAGGTATATATTTTGGTAACTATGAAAGGTAGGGTCTTTAAACTTTGCATACGGATGCAACTTGGCCTATCTCACAGCCTCCCAGAAAATAAGGTCTCTTTGACCTATATTTTCTGCTTGATTGGCATGCATCTTTGGGTGGTAGGCCAGCATCCAGGCAAAATTAGGTCACTTTGACCTATATTTTCTGCATGATCGACTTACATTCAAGTTTACGTCAGAGTTCACATCTAAGTTATTGTACATGATAGGATCATCTAACTTTTGTATGCATGCATCAGAGTTTCTAGGTCAGCACCCTGGCAAAATTGGGTTGCTGTGTCCATGTGCCATTACGAAGTGAACTTCGTAATCGTTGATTCCCTATGTTTTAAAAAATGTTGTAATTTTAGCAAAATTTGCATTTGCCATTAAATATGTGAAATTGTCATGTGTACTGATGTTTATTTATTATTAAAAGTAAGATTTATAAATGTTTATTTTGATTTCAGACATTTGAAGGACATGACAGTTCTGTGTTACGAGTTGTTTTCCTGACAAGAGGGATGCAGTTATTGTCTTGGTTTGTTTGTTTTGTTTCTGTTTACATTTTAAGGGCTATTCCTTTGAAATAAATGATTGATGGGAGAAAAGGAACTATGGATTTTTTTGTGATTTTTTTAAGACCATTGTCGGTGTTCTTTCTTTAGATCAGATATGTTCATTAAATAAATACCATCTTGTCACTGTACTTCTTTTAAATGGAATAGCCCTTAAGATACATGTATATCGAAAGCTACCTTTCATGGGATGACTAGTATGCAAGAGAAACTTACAATACATATGAAAATAACCATGATTAGAAGGAAAAATTGGTGAAAGATTGAACTCTTGTGTTGGTAGGAAATCAGTGAAGAAATGAATCTTTCATTAGCAAAAACCAGAAAAAGATAAATTATACTGTAAGAAATTCTGTCTTTTCTCGATAGAGGCAAAGGGAAACAAGACAGTAAGATGATGAATTTCTTATATGAACGAAAGATATACCAATCTTTGATCTTGATGGAATATAAGTAGCTATTTCTTCTGTAAAATATTATTTCAATTTCCAGAAACCTTTAAGGCAGAAGCAAATAAACATGCTTTCTATTGTGACCTATAGGCATGTGTGATGTTTCATAATTGATACTGCTTACAGTTCTGATTTCCCACTCATCTAGTTAAGACGAGTTCACTTTAGCTTGTCTTAACTGGGTCGTCAGATTGGAAATGCCAATTTATGGAAGAATTTATTTGTACAGAAGTAAAATGATTTGAGAAAAGCCAGCTTAAAGTTGAGATGTGAAAACTCGAAAAGTGTTCTTGAAAAGTAGGGGACTAAAAAATCAGTGGAGAATTCGTGGTTTTGAGGAAAAACCAGGGAAGGATGGAGTAGTCAGACCTTATAAAATAAAATGTATTCTTTTGTGCTTGTATTGAACAAGTCTCTTCAAATTTAGCTTTGGATTCAGGATGAATTTGCATAAAGTTTGCATAATCAATTAGTCATTTAATCAACCTGACAGATTTATGAATTTCATTTATTGAAATTGATTACAATACATATGCTATTAAATATTGGTGAAATACAGGCAAACCTGGTTTTAGAGGTCACCCAGGGGAAGAGAGAAAATTGGCCACATAAGACATGTGGCTGCTAAATCAAGGTTCTCAAATTAACTGAATTAAAGGGAAATGGGAAATAAAATTGTGGCTGTTAAAACAAGGTTATTGCTTAATAAAGGTGACCGCATGGACAGGTTTGACTGTACATGTGTTAAATGTATTAATGTGCTGTTGTAATTTCAGTGGTTCAGACGGACTGTTGAAACTTTGGACAATTAAATCTAATGAATGTGTAAAAACATTTGATGAACATGAAGACAAAGTATGGGGATTGGCTGTGAATAGTGAGGAAAATAGAATCATTACTGGTGGTGCAGATTCTACAATTTTAGAATGGGAGGTATGTTAACCCAAATTTCATACTTAACACACAGTGTAGGACTGTTTACAGTCAGGGGCATCATCAAAAACAGTTATAAATTTAATAACCTTTATTGGTTAGATTTTTCCATTTTTGAATTATCTCCCTTAGGGAAAATTGCAAAAATAACTAAAATTGGTTATTTCTTCTACAACATGTCAAATTTTCATCAAGCTCTGAATCAAGAAACTTGAACAACAAAACCACATGATTTATGTAAATTTCTAAAGATATTGATGAAGTAAAACATCTTAATTATCAATGAACTGCTTATATTAGATAATGAACATTTAATTGGCATTTAAAGTCCCTTAGGGGCTTGACTTTGACCAACTTGCGTACCATGTTCCTGATCGTGCGTATCAGATGTTATGGTTTCAAATTATAAAGGAAATGTTAATTTATCAAAGAAAAATACCAACACAAATGAGAAAAATTTATTATGGCCACAATCAGGATTTAAAGATCAAAGGAAATTCAAAAATAACCATTTTCCATTACTTATTGAAAATGAAAATAACTGAAAATGGTTATAAAATTTATAACTGTTTTTGATGATGCCCCTGACTGGTTTAGAAGAATCATTAATCCATCTTCACTATTGGTCCATCTTGATGTGCTTCTTTCCAAGTCTTCTTGATGCAGTGCAAGCTTCATTATGATTCTGTTAAGACATATCCAAGTTATGGCAATTTAATTAAAACTCCATAGAGATTATTTTAAACATGCTATGGCTATAGTCTTTGTTCAAGCAGAATACACAAAAATAACAATATATATGAGCCATTTCCGATTTAATTGTTGTGAAAATATTTCTATTTGTGCCTGCTTGCAGTATTTTATATTTAAGATGATTAAAAATCACAAACTGATGGAACTATCTGGAATTGACCTTGTTCTAGGTTTGATCAGTATTAATGAAGAGAAATAATTAAACTGAAATATCAATGGTAGTGGCTATTTTCAAATGTGAAATATTTTTTAAATATATACGTGCAGTATTTTTCCTCTTTCATTACCTACACTTTTGATTTCATGCAGTTTTTAAACATTCTTTAAAGGTTCTTGTCACACATTACTAAGGGGAGATGAATGGACCAACAATTTATCTAATTAATTTATTATATTTCTCTGGACTTTGATAGCATGCTCACGGTGTTCTACTTAAATCAATTGAAGTTAATTAAATCCATGATTTTAATGATTTAGGATGTTTCTTTTAACTTTCTTAACATGCTTTTCCACAGTTTTCTCCTCAGAAATATCTGTTAACTTCCAACTGAGAGGAAATGATAAAACTAAACTTTTCAGTGGCAATAGGTTCTCTATTTGTTCACCCAGTGTATCTATAATTTCTTTTTTTTAGGATGTTACACAAGAAGTAGAGGATACAGCTAGAAAAGAACAAGAACAATTTATAATCAGGTAAATGTGAGCTACTCTCTGTGAACTTCATTAAATTTCTACAAAAATACATGTACAGTACTTATAGTCGAATATAAATGGCACTTTAATACATGTACATGTATATCCACATAACTTTTACATTTTTTTTACAAGAGATCCCATTGAGACTTCTAGCTCTACTCCACTGTAAATACTTCTTTTACTAATAAAAATTCATAAAGGTTCCTATGAACCATGTGTCTCGCCTGCACAGTACAGTATCATTATAATAAGGACAATACTAACGTTTATATATTTTCTGTATTGCAAAAAATAACTAGGCTTTAAGAGTTTCAGGAAATTTACCAAAATAAAATTCAAATATTTGTTCAATTCAGGTATTGAAAATGACTGTTTTCACCAAAATGTATTAAAAATAGTATGGTTGCTATGCAGAATTCCACAAAATAACAGATCTTGAAGAGTTTCAGGAAATTTACCAAAATTGGAATTTTCGCAATTCCATTATTGAATTTTTTTTTTTACTGTTTTCATCAAAATAATTTTAAAAAAGTATGGTTGCTACTAGTACAATGTAGGTAGAATTCCAAAAATTAATTGGTCTAAGAGAGTTGCAGGAAATTTACCATAAATCGGAATCAAAAATTTTTGCAATTTTATTCATTAAAATGAATGTTTATTTCAAATTCACTCATAAAACCATGATTGCTAGGAAGAATTTCAAAAAATTGTATGTCTTGGACAGTTTCAGGAAATTTACCAATGTAGGAATCAAATATTTTTGCAATTCCATTAATGAAAATTACTGTTTTCATCAATATATTTTTAAAAATGTATGGTTGCTAGGTACAAAAATTGGAATCAAAAATTTTTGCAATTTTATTCATTAAAATGTTTGTTTATTTCAAATTCACTCAAAAACCATGGTTGCTAAGAAGAATTTCAAAAAATTGCATGTCTTGAAGAGTTTCAGAAAATTTACCAAAATAGGAATCAAATATTTTTGCAATTCCATTATTGTAAATTACTGTTTTCATCAATATATTTTAAAAAAGTATGGTTGCTAGGTAGAATTCCAAAAATGAATTGGTCTAAAAGAGTTCCAGGAAATTTACCAAAAATCGGAATCAAAAATTTTTGCAATTTTATTCATTAAAATGTTTGTTTAATTCATTCAAAAACCATGGTTGCTAGGAAGAATTTCAAAAAATTGTATGTCTTGGACAATTTCAGGAAATTTACCAATGTTGGAACCATGTTTTTTATTTCTTACGAGTTCAAAATTATGCTTGGCATCAAACAATTGCCTTATTTTCTTAATAATATGCAAAAATTTCAAAAATTATCGGTCTTTGATATTTTCAGGAAATTTACCAAAGTTGGAACCAGAATGGAAATTCCAACAGTTTGTTACATATCTGCACACTGCATGCAGCAATGTCTAATTTTAATGAAATTCTGTTAAGACACAAACATTTAATTCACTTTCTGAAGAACTTTTATTTGTGGTTTAACATTGAAATTTTTAGCAAAAAAACTTAAGTCCAAATATGCAAAAAATATGGAAAAACCGAAAAAAGAAAAATTTCCAATTTTTTCAGCTGGAGATAATTTTCTGACCATCATCTAACTTTTGACCACTTTTCAATAAATTCCAATAAGATTTGATAACTTTATTCAACTTCTAAAAAACTTTAATCTGTGGGTTAAGATTCAATTTTTTTGCAAAAAAAAACTAAGTCCAAATACGGAAAAAATATGGAAGAATTAAAAAAATAAATTTCAAAATTTTCAACTGGAGGTCATTTTTAGAAAATTTTCTAGCTTCTGACCAGTTTTTATGATATTCCAATAAGATTTAGTAACTTAATCCACCATCTAAAAAACTTTAATTTGTGGGTTAACATTTCAAAAAGACTAAGTCCAAATACAGAAATACGGAAAAACAAAAAAAATTTAACCAATTTTTTCAGCTAGAGGTAATTTTCTGACCATTATCTAGCTTTTGTCCAATTTTGACACAATTCTATAAAGATTAAATGACTCTATTCAACCTATGAAAAACTTGTGCAATTGTTGACGCCGACGACAGAATTTGGATCGCTATGTCTCGCTTCCGCGACTTTCGTCGCAGGCCAGTCAAAAACTGAAAGGTATATGAGAATGGATAAACATTACTTTTAACATTCTTTATACATTCAATCACTGGAAAAATGGCTGCAAAATAAACATTGTTGATCATAGTTTAAAAAAAAATGAAAATCATGCAGAACTTGAAGAAAACATGCAAAACCATTAGGTAACCGACACTAATACATGGCGCATTGGATTAGAACATACTACAAGAGATGAATTTGATATTCCATTGACTTGATTTTCAAGCTGGAATGGTTTTAGCTGTACCCTGTTATCATAACGTCATAATAAATGGACAAATATCCAATGTCTTGTTTTATTCAATTTACCACAAAATTAGCTCCCTTTCATGGTAAATATTTTTTATTTTATAAATTACATTAAATATATCTAGTAATCAAAGTTGACTTAAAGCTTTTTTCAGGTCATCAGATACCTGAAGTGTATATCCCTATATAATCCCTGTATATTCTTTGTAAATGTTGTTGAAAAATAAAGGCTGAATTTGTTGGTTTTCGAAGCCTGATAACAGAAAAAGATGATAGGTAACATATCATTTTTATACCACATCAAAGAAATTTTGAGGTCTTGTATTGATATTTTGGTGCAATAATCCAAGTTCTGGTTAACTAGTCCTTTTGAAATTATAACTCAAAGTTTCTTGGCAGTGAGCTCCTTAGAAAAATTCCAATCTGTCTGAGATTCCCAGTAGACTGGATCTACTTTAAGCAATGATAAAATAAATATTATAATTTTTTCATAAAAATGATATCTGTAAGTGTTTCACAATGACATACATAATTGTGTGGTGGTCATACAAATTTTGGGGAAATTATTTAATATGTGGATATATGTTTTTGTATGAGTATTTATATTTATCCCTTTGCCAAACGAAGTTGGGGAGGTGGTATCATTTGGTCTGTTCGTCTGTTTGTCCGTCCGTTCAAAGTTAAGACCATATATATTTTGAATAACAAGTCATAGATGGACAAGGTTTTATCCCTGGATGCATCTTGAATAGTGCTTGAGGTTGATATATAGAATAGGTGGAATTGACCTATATCTCATGCATGAATGACTCAGGTTAAAGTTTTTGTAAGAATCCAGATCTGGGATACTACAACCTTTAGAGGAATAATATTTTGTATGTAGATGCCTTTTGTAAAGTTCCAGATAAAAATAAGGTCACTTTGACCTTCATTTCATGCATAAGTGACTTAGGTAAAAGTTTTTGTAAAAGTCCATATCTGGGATACTACAACACATAGAGGAATAATATTTTGTATGTAGATGTGTCTTATAAAGTTATGAAGCTCCAGATAAAAAATATGTCACTTTGACCTACATTTCATGCATGAGTGACTTAGGGTAAAGTTTGTGTTACAGTCTGGATCTTAGATACTACAACTTGTGAGAGATTAATCTTTCATCAGTAGATGCATATGCTACATGTATAGGTATGAGGCTCCTAATTAAAATAAGGTCACTATATTTCTTGCATGACTGGCTCAGACTTAATTGTCTAGCCAGATCTTGAATGGTACAACTTTTTGGAGTGCTTATAATACTAGACAAACATTCAACATTCAGGAGAGGGGATTAGCTGTTGTTTCCAACTGCCCCTTCTCTTGTTTTGTATTAGAATATATTGCTGACAAGTCATCAGTTTGTATATTTCTTACAGAGAACAAGAGTTATCCAATTTAATACAGCAAACGAAATACCATAAAGCCATTGCCTTAGCGATAAAATTAGAGCAACCATTTAGAGTTCTGACAATTCTTAAAGGTATGTACTGTGTAGTTCTTAAAATGTTTTTATATCTGTATTTAATGAAATTTAAATTAGACAGAATCAGAATGTTAGTATAGCTGTCGTGCAAGGAGAACAACAAAATAAGAAAATGAAATAATACTAAAATCTAAAAAATATATGACCTACATTTTACGGTTGAATGACTTTTGTTAAATTTTGCGTTTAGGTCCATTTCTCATCAACTACACATCATACCATAATGATGTCGCATCAAATTAATCACCTTGATAAGTACCACCAAAATCATCAAAAATCAAGTGGCGTTGACCTATATTATATGCTTGAGTGACTTTTGTTAAATTTTGCGTTTAGGTCCATTTCTCATCAACTACACATCATACCCAATAATGTTTCATCAAATTGATTGCTTTGATGAGTACTACCCAAATCATCAAGAATCAAGTGGCTTTGACCTATATTTTATGCTTGATTGACTTTTGTTAAATTTTGCGTTTAGGTCTATTTCTCAACAACTAAACATGCCATAACAAAAGTGTTGCATCAGATAAATCACCTTGACAGATGCTGTCCAAATCTAGGGCAATTAAGAGTCTTTCACCTACATTGTATGCTTGAGTAACTTTTGGTAAATTTTGTGTTTTAAAGTCCATTTCTAAACAACTACACAACATATCACTATGATGTTTCATGAAGTGACTGATCTTTGTGAGAACTACCTATTTCTTAGACAATTCTTTGACTTTGACCTACATTTTACAAGTGAATATCCTTGTAAAATTTTTGCATTAGGTCCATTTATTAACAACTAGGTTTTTAATCAAATAAATTTCTTAAGTTCTCTATTGCGATAAATTTGACGGCGGGGCATCTGTGTCTTATAGACACAATCTCTTAATTTTTTTAAGCTCACCTGGCTATGCCAGGGTGAGCTTTTGCCATCACTTGGCGCCCGTTGTCCGTCCGTCCGCGTAAACTTTTCATTCAAAGATCTTCTCCTCTGAAACCACTGGGCCAATTGGAACCAAATTTGGTCACAATAGTCCTTGGGTGGTCCCCTTTAAAAAGGTATTCGGCAGGTCAGTACCTCATCCAAGATGGCCGCCAGGGGGAACATAATTTAACATTGGACCCTATGGGACAACACATTCAAAGATCTTCTTCTCAGAAACTACCAGCCCAATTATAACCAAACTTAGTCACAATGGTCCTTAGATGGTCCCATCCAAAAAATGTATCCGGCAGGTTGGTACCTCATCCAAGATGGCAGCCAGCTGGGAACATAGTTTTAACATTGGACCCTATGAGAAAAGACATTCAAAGATCTTCTTCTCAGAAACTACTATTCCAATTAGAACCAAACTTAGTCACAATGGTCCTCAGATGGTTCCTTCCAAAAAAAGGTATCTGACAAATCCGTACTTCATCCAAGATGGCCGCCAGCAGGGAACATACTTTTAACATTGGACCCTATGGAAAAGACATTCAAAGATCTTCTTCTCAGAAACTACTAGTCCAATTAGAACCAAACTGAGTCACAATGGTCCTTAGATGGTTCCTTCCAAAAAAGGTATCCGACAGGTCCGTACCTCATCCAAGATGGCCGCCAGTGGGGAACATAGTTTTAACATTGAACTCTATGTGAAAAGACATTCAAAGATCTTCTTCTCAGAAACTACTAGTTCAATAAGAACCAAACTTGGTAACAATGGTCTTTAGATAGTTCCTTCCAAAAAAAAGGTACGGACAGGTCGGTACCTCATCCAAGATAGTGGCCAGCTGGGAACATAGTTTTAACATCGGACCCTATGGGAAAAGACATTCAAAGATCTTCTTCTCAGAAACTACTAGTTCAATCAGAACCAAACTTAGTCACAATGGTCCTTAGATGGTTCCTTCCAAAAATGATATCCGACAGATCCGTACCTCATGCAAGATGGCCGCCAGCGGGGAACATAATTTTAACATTGGACCCTATGGGAAAACACATTCAAAGATCTTCTTCTTTGAAACTACTTGTCCAATTTACACCAAACTTAGCCGTAATGGTTCTTAGATGGTCCCATTTAAAAAAGTTATCTGACAGGTCTGTACCTCATCCAAGATGGCTGCCAGCAGGGAACATAGTTTGAACATTGGACCCTTTGAATTTTAACAGGAACCACTGCCCAAATTTTTGAATGGTTTTCTGTTATGGGTTGTAATGGATGGTGGAGCTTTCTGTTGCCATGGAAACCAAACAAGAAAACTGAAATTTTAGAAAAAAGTATTCTGTGAAATTTTATGTTTTGTTTTCAGAAATATGTAAATACTAGTTAATAAGGAGAACCCCTGCCCAAATATTTTTTGAAAGGGGCTTGTAATGTTTTGATTTTGGTTATTATTACCTAAATTATAAGGGAAACCCCTGCCCAAATTATTTTTGAAAGGTGGTCTGAAATTGGTTGAAATAGATAACACATTCAAATACATTTAAAGATCCTTTCTGAAATAACTACAATGGAACATTGATGGTACCTTCCAATAAAGGTATCCGGGAGGACCACACCTCATCAAATATGGCTGCCAGCATTAAGATAATTTATATTGGATGCCATTAAAAGAATTAGGTCTCTGAAACCACTAATCCCATTGGAAATAAACTTGATCACAAAAGTCCTCTGGTGGCCCCTTTCAAATTTGCATTTGGTATGTCTTCATCCAATCCAAGGTGTCCTCCAGCAGGGAACTTTTTGACCAACTTGCCCGTTCGGGAAATGTGAGCTACAAATTTTACTTGCCCGAAACTAGGAACAGCTTGTCCCTAAATTGTAAATATCAAACAGCTAAAACATGGTCCCTTATATAGCATTGCAAAGTTAGAAGTGTTTGTAATGTCTCATGTGACAGAACCCTGAGCAAACAAACAAGGATATTCTGAACCATAGTCGAGTGGGAACACCTGACAGTCCTATTAAACATGATTCAGTTTTAACGTGTTTCATTGTGAAAATCAACAAGGGTTGTAATCATTTAAAGGGTTTGAATATTTTTCACTGACAAATGAAGTACAATGTACCATGATTGAAAAATAAATAAATAAATACTAAAAAATTGAAAGAAAAGAAAGGAACTTGTTGAAGATCTCTCATAGACATTTTTATTGCCATGCTCATACTCCACTAGAATTGTTTTCCATTTTTTAACAAAAAACATTTCTAATCGCGAGTTTTTTTCATTCCGGCATTGTACGTGACGTAAATTCATTTCGTTTGAATAAAAATCGCTAGGGTATAATTTCCACAGCCCCCAATACAATAGTGAGTACCTATTATGGAATAAACAGCAACATAAAAAGACAATAGGTATTTACATTATCCCGAGAATTCTACATGCCGAAATGAAAGTAGCTTACATCCATGACCATGACATCGATGAATAGTGTGACATTTTGATTGGCTGCTCAAATCATGGTCAGGAACAGGAAGCGTGATTGTAAATTTGTGTTGTCTCAGATTTGACACTGCCTATTAGAAGACTCTAGAGAAGTGCCGACTGATAATTTCACAGCTGACCAATTGCAAAGAATTTATAAATAGAACTTTCTATATTCGTATTGGGGATTTTTAATTTTTAGACACACATGCACGATCGCATTTCTGACCACCTTCATTGAAGAGGCATGTCATCTTATCAAACAGTTTAAATGACCGTCTGAGCTTAATTTTTTTAACTTGCCCGATTGGACAAGATATACGAGTTTTACTTGTTCAAATGTGGAATTTACTTGCCCTGGGCAATCGGACAACCGTTAATGTCGAACCCTGCTCTGTTGTAAATGACTTTTGTGTCAGCCATGGTCCAGGTGAGCGATACAGGCTCTTGAGAGCCTCTTGTTCAATATTTCATTTATATGTGCTTTCTTTGTTTAATATAACATATATTCCAATGCACTTATGTTTGTAACTCTAATTTTGATTGGATGGCATCAAAATTTTTAGGGGGCAAAATCCACGATTTACCGTCGGAACCAATAGCAACGTAATTGCTTCAGACCCATACCGAACTTCCCATGATTTTAAGATCCATTTTAAATGTTTTTGTGGGGATTTGAATTAGAATAGAGACAACCAAACTGTATCAAAGGTTTTACTGTCGCAAACATCCATTTTCTGGTGCGGCTAACGAGTCGCCAGAAAACTCAGTTTGCAACAGTAAATAGAAAAAGAAGAGAAACGGGGAAATCTACAATTTACCCCCTCAGATCCTAAAATAGAGTATGGTTTTCTCCTAATTTATCGTCAATTTCCTATTTTACTATCAATATGCCTTTGGTCCTGCCCTCAAGCACCTTCCTTACAGAAAAATTTAGTTTGCTGCAAATATTTTCTGCAATAGGTGATTTGCCAATTACCGACTTTGGTTCCGTTCTTTAAAATATTTACTCAATCAACGTCACGTGACACCGGACAGGTTGTCACATTTACCGAAGTAACCCTTATAAATCAGCATTCTGACTCATGAAATCTATTGGGATATAAAACAAAACAAACATGCACATAAAAGGATATATTATTTTGATAAATCTCACCAAAGATGAAGCTTGGATTCCGTGCAGGTCAAGAGAAAATAATTTTTACATTTTGGTTAGTTTACGTTGGAAACTACCCGTGTTTGTCCGGTCTAGAGTTGCTTCCCTTTGCCCAAGTTTGTAAATCGCGAGGTCAAATTCGGGAATTCCGCTTGAATTGGCAAATGGTCTATTGCAGTAAATAATTGCTGCAATGTTGCTAAAAAATCTAAAAAATGCCATCTTCATATTCTTCCAAACTTTTTTGAACTGGTTTGTTGCTGCAAATGTATGTGTTATTTAAATTTTCATTAATTTAATGTATTCAAATTATTAAACGCAAAAATTAAACAATAAGTGAAGAATGTTACTAAATTATATAAAATATTTACTTTTCTACACCTGAATATTCACCCACAATCCTTGAAATAATCTCCAACAGAATATTTACCTCCATTTCTTTCTTTCTTAACATTTGAATTTTGTGTAACAGCTGAGTGACCTATTTCACAGGTGGATGAATTAAGAAATAGATTATTGCAGGGTTCTATGAGAATTAGAACATGGGCAGACCTTATATTTGTCAATATTTTATACCGAGCGATAGGGAGGTATAAAATGAAGACAAATATAGGGTCTGACCATGTTCTAATTCACATAGGGCCCAATTGCAATAATCTATTTCGATTCTAATATATTTAACAAGAGTTTTGAACATTCGAAGTGGCTCTTAGAGAGCGATATTGGGTTTTACACTAGAATTGAAATATTTTTGAAAACTGCGTATAAACACACATAGATGGAAATAGAGAAATTGATATCCGCTGTTTGATTAGTAAAAGTGGCTCATAAGCTTATGAATTAGTACAAATAATCTGTTATAAGACATATAAAATACCGATATTTTAAAATCGAAGCTGGTGTAAGTGTGAACTGGACCGGTTGTATTTCTGATTTATATGACTGTTTAGTTATGTTATATTTGAAGCCCAAAAAGAAAAGAAAAGGAATAAAACTCATATTTATAATTTTATTAAAATTAAAAGTTTTATATTTAAATCGTAGAGCATGATGTGCAACGTAGATAAGATTTCATAACAACAACACACTTGTTGCTAGGTTACGGTTATGTCAATTTTAGTTCCGAGTCTTAAATTTAATAACTGTTGTAAACGATCATTGTCATCATTTGATAAGGATTTTGGGGAGATTCATTGGTTAAAAACTTTATTTACACAAAAAAAATGAATATTGAGATAATAAAATGTGAAACTGTACTTTAAGAATACCCTTTTGTGAAAAAAATATACGCATGTGCTAAAAAATATTGTTGGAATTAGAACATAGCTTTGTTTTCAAAGCGGAAGAAGAGACTCGTATTAGAATTAAAAGTAATTGGTTGTTAATTCCAAAACAACAAATTAAGTTTCTTGCAAAGTTTCTGCAACATTTATGTGCTTGCTGCAAACTTCCTGCAAACAAATGTGTTTGCAAGAATGTTGCAGGAATGTTACAGCTTGCTGCAACAACCTGCAAAGTTCTTGCAAACAGTTTCTGCAAACAATTCTGTTTGCAGCAACATTGCAGCGCTGCTGCAAACTTTTCATTTCTGTAAGGGCTGTGACAGTGTAATTATTGATTCTAAGCTTTTCTTTTTTAAACATGTATGAAAAAATATATATGAAAGTTGCCCCTCCCCTTCAAAAAGAAAAATAACTAAATAAAACAAATGTACAATAAAATAAAGAAGAAGTGCAAGAAAATATAAAACTAACAAAAAATCTAAATTAGTAGAAGTTTTAAATTATCTCCCTTCCTAGAATTTTGTAATTCTAATTTTCTGTTTTATTTGTTCAGATATAAAAGATATCAGATTTCTTATGAATGCTTGTCTGTTTATTATTGTCAATATGTATTAATTTTTTACAATGTCATTGATTTATGAATTAAGTAGACAATATTTGTAATTTAAAAATGTGAATAAAACCAATTCAGTTATTCTTTTTTTAAAGTTATTGACTGATCTTTCCCTTGTTAACATGATGATATGATTAAACAAAAGTTCATTTGTTGTAACAAAAATGTTTGGTAGGGGGTTCAGACTAATGAACCTTAGGAAGTTCTATGTACTCACTGATTATTGATAGTAATGGCCTCCACCTGTATGCTATGGCCAGGTAATAATGCAGGTTTCTCCACTTGCTTAATTAGTGTTTGAAAGATCAACAACAAAAACTGATGTATTCACTTGCAATTGAAAATATTGGTTTCAACAAAAGCTTTAATAGTGTTAGGTTTGTTGTCTTTAGCACACTTTCACTTTTTTAACTTTTTTCCCTTGCTTTTAATTATTTGATCTGCACTGAAGAGATATCATTTGGTGATAACACAGAAACCAAATTTTATCGCTTATTTGCTTGATTTTCAATTGTTCCGGAGCAACGATAATTCTATTATCACTGCACTGCACTGATATGAACATATTATCGTCAATCTCTATGGAACGTTAGCAACAGCATATTAATATGACATCGTGTGACGTTTCGTGAAAAAAATAATCCTATCAAAAAAGCGTTACATTTAACTAAAAATTACATGTTTAACATAAAAAAAATATTTAAATAGAAAAAGAAACATATATCTGGCATATATTAATAACAAAATTAGCGATAAAAATACTATTAGTAATTTGTTTTGCTTGGATGGATTTCTCAGCTCGTATTGCATCTCGTGCTTCGCACTCGATGCAATACAAGCTGAGAATTCCATACTCGCAAAACAAATTACTAATAGTATATATTTACAGTAATCACCACATTAAGTTATTTCACACAAAATCTATTAAAAGTCTATTTGACAAAAATGTCACTTGAATTAGAATACACTTGTCAAATATAGTTAATAAGGAAAACCCCCTTCCCTAAAATTTTTTGAAAGGGGACTTCTAATGTTTTGATTTCAGCAGTATTTATTAATAAGGGGAACCCTTGACCAAAATATTTTTACTAGGTGGTCTATCTAAACTGGGTAAAAATGGATAACACATTTAAAGATCTTTTTCTCTAAAACAACATGTCCAATGAGAACTGAATTTATTGGTACTTTGATGGAACTATCTCATCCAATATGACATTTGACCCTTTGGAAACACCTCAGAAACTACCAGTCCAATAAGAACCAAACTTCTCAGTGCTTAGACTAGTAGTATAATTGAGGTGTTATTTGATGAGGAAGTTGTTTTTATATGACTACTAAATTTTGCTGTTGTATTATGTTATGGTGCAGTTTTCAGCATCTGTGGATAGTGTAACTCTTTTTGGGTATCTTTGCGTGCAAAGATATCTATTGTTGCCGAAGGCTCAACTCAATTCCCCAGAAATCTCACTACCCTTTTTCATATTCCGACACAAGAAAAAAGTCCCATTTTCAAAGCATAAACATGCTTTTAAAGACTTTCCTGCACAGAAGAAAGCAACAGTAATGCAGAAAAATAAATCAACAAGTTGGAAGAAATAACATTGGTATGAAAATGTTACGATGATTAATAATTTGCGTACATGTGCGATATATTACCCCCCCCCCCCTTTTCTAAAAGCGTAGAGTCAGGTCTCGGAATCAGAATCCCTTATCAAAATCCTCCAAACTATTGGATGCCAGTGATGTTACTTATTTTATACATTCCCAAGTTTGCCTAAAACTATCTAGGCCGTATATCAAGTTTGCAGTGCACACAATGTTTTTGTTTGTTTACAAAATCTGCGCATGCTCATGTTTATGTAACTTCAATCATTAGGCGGGAAAATTTGAACTTCAATAGTCAAGTGTTGTAAATATCTCATCATGGCAGGAATACGATAAACGATGTCTTTGCAATTTGTTTACAAATGTTTGCACATGCATATATGGTTGTGTTAAAAATAAAAGCTTCAGTAGCACTGTGAAAGGATAACATGATAATAACACTGATTGATTAGTGTTGATCCGGAGTGTTGATTGAGGCAGTCATTAGGACATGTGTTGTTTACATAGCAATTAGTCAGCAATGATATCAACACATTTATGTTTTAATAGGACCGTATTTCTTAATAATGTCACTAATTACCTCCCTTGTATAATTTTTCATTTTATAAATTGTGGCCCAAAAACTTTTCTGCTGCCACTGAAATCCCCCCAAAGTTGTAATATTTTGAAAATTTTGTATGTTACTGTTTTTAACAATATGCTGGGATATTTCACAATACGTTTTGTTTTGTTGAAAATAAAAATAAACTAGATGTTGTCGGAAACGACAGCTATCCCCGCACTCCCTGTTTGACACAGTAAACAGTTTTTATACACCCTGGGCATAATTTTTATCCCCGCACTTTCGAAGAAAGTTCGGGGATAATGTAATACCCTCCGTCTGTCCGTCCGTCCGTCCGTCCGTCCGTCCGTCCGTCACACTTTTCTTGTGACTCAAACTCCTCCTACATTTTTGGATTTAGGGATTTAATTTTGTTGTAGAATTGTTGCATATAGTCTGCAGATGCGCAATAAGCTTTCGGATTTTCGATATCGGTCTTGGTGCAAACAAGAGGCCCCATGATGTCAATTTTTACACATGTGGCATGTGACACAAACTCCTCCTACATTTATGGATTTAGGGATTTAATTTTGTTATAGCATCGTTGCATATAGTCTGTAGATGCGCAATAAGCTTTCGGATTTTTGATATTGGTCTTGGTGCAAACAAGAGGCCCCATGATGTCAATTTTAACAAAGACCCAAAGATGTGGATTAGACACATGTGGCATGTGACGCAAACTCCTCCTACATTTTTGGATTTAAGGATCAAATCTTTATGCAGAATTGTTGCATATAGTCTATAGATTTGCAATAAGCTTTTGGAATTTTGGTTCCGGTTCCAACTTTGGTAAATTTCCTGAAAATGTCAAAGACACATATTTTTTCTTAAATTTCGGCATTATCTTATAATCTGATAAGTGTTTGGTAAAAAACAAAATTCTGAAAACTTAGGATTCTGAAAGGCGGTTCCAATTTCGGTAACTTTCCTGAAAGTCTCAAAGACCACTTATTTTTTGGAATTCTACCTAGCAACCATACTTAAAATGTTTGTGTAGTTTAGGACAAATATTTTCATAAGTTGGATTTCAAAAATATTTGATTCCGGTTTTGGTAAATTTCCTGAAAGTGTCAAAGACCACTTATTTTTTGGAATTCTACCTAGCAACCATACTTGAAATGTTTGTGTAGTTT
>MJUU01030489.1:0-22820 GCA_002080025.1 Modiolus philippinarum
ATGACAATGCCAACAGAGCCATCAAAATCGAAGCCATAGAGCTTCAATAGACGATATTCCACTTTCAAATTTTTGGGTAATTGTCGACATCTTACCCCGAATCTACTGGAAACTGGTACCTGACGTCAGCTGAGCGTAATCTAGGAATTCTCCTATTTATTATCTTGACCTAAAATAAATTGGTTGGAAATGACCCGCCTGGGATAAAATGTTGATTTATGACATGTTCGGCCTTTTTCAAATCACAAATACCTTTCATATGTTGATTGAAGAATTTATTCCCTTTGCCCTCATACAGCGGGACGCCATTTTTACCCCGTTTGACCTCTTTGACCCGCCATTCTAATACCCGGAACGTTCCGGAATTGGACTTTTGGAAGAACGTTTATTAAACCTTTCATGTAAAAATGCAAGGAATCTAGTAAAAATATTTTCACACAATTCTGGTGTAAAATTACTTGCATAGACGAGTTTCCAGTTGGTGAATTTTCCCGTAAAATTTTGACATCACAATATAGATAATTTTTCAACGTCACAATGTTCAGTGACGCAATTTGCACCGTCAACCGGAGCAATTCATTCATAAAAAGAAATGGGAAAGTCGTCTATTGGAGGATCTTGACTCAAACATGCACTTAGTTCGGCTGACAGAGATACATTTTTGTTCCGGTCTTGAACAAAATTAATAAAGTTGCGCATGGTTTCACTGAAAACTCAGTCATTGTCAGTACAGGCCGAACTATAAACACTATTTCTTTCATGTTTTTTCCTTTGTTTGTGCAAGGAGAAAATCTCCACAAGAATTTATTCAAGGCCACAAATATCACATTTAAATTTCCGTGGCGTTTCTTGTTTTTCAATTATATGTCGTTTGAGAACAATTTTAGAAGAAAACACTTACCCACACATGTGCAAAATGGATGCAGGACAACTCGGCCCGCGGACAACTCGGACCAGGACCACTCGGACCGTAAATTTTGACAAAAAGGACAAGTCGGCCCGCGAAGAGAGACACTACTCTGAACATCGAAGAAGACATCTGGAAGTGTGATTTGACCGTCAGTAAAGACATTAGGATTTACACAGGGTAGAAAAAAAAAGAATTGTAGATATGTTCTGCTGAATTTTTTTAGGGTAAAAAAAAAGACATGTCGTCCCGTCCATAATTGAAAAAGACCATTTATACCCTCACACCATCGGAAGAAGCCTAGAATTGTGAAAATATGATGCTTTAAATGAGACATCTCGGCCCATCCAGACTACTCTTTAGTGGTTACTATGCTTGTTGATATATACATCGATAGGGAAAAAAAGCTTGTTATATTGAATACACTTAAAATACATATCATTAATTAATTATTACTCTTTATAGCCGTGTTTTGGACTATGGCGGTCCGATTTGTCCTATAAGAAGAGCAGCCTTTATTTTTTCGGTGGTCCAAGTTGTCCTTTCAGACAAGCCAACTTTGAAAATTACACGGTCCGAGTTGTCTCTATGACGGTCCGAGTGGTCCTGGTCCGACTTGTCCGCGGGCCGAGATGTCCTCTATTCCTCAACTCTGGGGAAAAGGTAGCGACTTCTGGCAAACAAGAGGCTCTTAAGAGCCTGTATCGCACACCTGGGTCATGGTTGACATATACAGTTAAAATAATCCCAATGTTTTAAGGGCATCATTTTCCGGCGAACTACCGGATATATGGAAAAATGCAAATGTAAGTCCAATATTTAAGAAAGGAAAAAGATTTGATGCAATAAATTATCGTCCAGTCTCACTAACATGCATATGTTGCAAGATCATGGAACACATAGTGACAGGCCACATCATGAAGCATGCTGGTACTAACAACATTATGTATCCCTTGCAACATGGATTCAGAAGAAACACAACTACTAGAGTTCATTAATGACATCACCAAAAACCTTGACACCGGAAAACAAACAGACTGTCTGATAGTGGATTTCTCAAAGGCATTTGACAAAGTGAGCCACAGCCTATTAATTCACAAACTCGGCCACTATGGCATAAGGGGTAAAACCAATAGATGGATTCAAAATTTCTTAGCAGAAAGGAAACAAGTGGTGGTGGTAGAAGGGGAGAAATCGGGCTCCGTAAATGTTGACTCGGGAGTTCCACAAGGATCCATACTCAGCCCAAGTTTATTCCTCTTCTACATAAATGACATGCCAGAAGGAATCCATCCAAGAGAAAGACTTTTTGCCGATGACACTATTGTCTATCTAACGATTACTTCAGATGCAGATGCGAACCATCTACAAGGGGACCTGGACAAACTAGCAGAATGGGAAAGAAAATGGAAAATGGCCTTCCACCTTGACAAGTGTAATGTGATCACGATAACTAGGAAAAAAAACAATAGTACGAGAATACCACCTGCATGGACACACACTTGAAGCTGTTAAATCTGCCAAATATCTAGGATGTATTATCAGTGACGACCTTAAATGGAATGAACACATTAGGAATATCTGCAACAAGGCCAACAAAACCATAGGGTTCTTGAAACGAAATTTAAACATCAACAACATAAAGATCAAAGAAACTGCATACAAATCTTAAGTCCCACCATTGAGTATGCCAGTTCAGTATGGGACCCTTACCAACAAAACAATAAACACAGACTTGAAATGGCCCAGAGAAGAGCAGCAAGACATGTAACAAACCGATATCACAACATATCATCCGTGTAAATGAAATGCTAGAAGACCTAAATTTGAAAACATTAGAAGACCGTAGAAAAATAGCAAGACTAACTTTGATGTTCAAACTGGCTAATGGACTGGTGCTAGTAAACACGGAGGATAGATTAATTCCAACCAATAAACAACCTAGAAACAGCAACTCTAAATCGCACCAAATACCACCTTGTCGAACAGAGCTACGGAAAGAATCCTTTTTCCTAGAACTATAAAGGAAAAGAATGTCCTCCCAGATATGTGTGTCACCGCCGGTAGCCTTGAAACCTTCAAGTTCACCTCCAGGACATTATTTGAACCACCGTAGGATGTTTTTAATGCGGACTGTAAATATAAATGTAAAGCACAACCCCCACAAAATCAGTAAATGTACATATTTTCATTTTAATTTGGCATGCGCATCCAAAAATGTCAAAATAATCAATATATTAAAGGTGGCCGCAAACTGGTAGAAGTAGAAGTAGAAGTTTTCAAATTTGTTAATAGAAATTGATCTTACATTACCTTAAGTTAAAGTTAGTTAATGACTTGCAGCTACTTTGGATGGGGTTGCAGACCTACTGTCACATTTCTTGAATGGGACCATATGAGGACCATTGAGTCTAGTTTTTGTTCCAATTGGCTAAATATTTTTAGAGGAGAAGATCTTTTGAATGCTCTCAAATAGGTTTCAAGGTTAAACTATGTTCCCCATGGGCCATCTTGAAAGCGAAGCAGACATGCTAGGCAAATTTTTCAAACGGGAATAACTATGGACCATTGTGACAAAGTTTGTTTTTATTATTGGCCAAGTACTTTCAGAGGAGAAGATCTTTGAATGTTTTACCATAGAGTCCAATGTTAAATCTATGTTCCCTGCTGGCAGCCATCTTGCATATAGCGTGGACCTGAAAAACAACTTTTTTTGCAGGGAACCACCTAAAGACTATTGTGGCCATGTTTGGCTCCAATTGACGCAGCGGTTTCAGAAAAGAAGATCTTTGAATGTGTTTTGTCATAGGGTCCAATGTTAAAACCATGTTCCCCACTAATGGCCATCATGGATAAAGCACGGACCTGAAAAACAACTTTTTTGCAGGGGCCTCCTAAAGACTGATGTGGCCAAGTTTAGTTACAGTTGGCTCGGCAGATTCAGAAAAAAAAGATCTTTGAATGTATTTACCCATAGGGTCCAACCTTAATACTATGTGCCCGCTAGCGGCCATCTTGGATAAAGCACAGACCTGAAAAACAACTTTTTTGCAAGGGACCTTCCAAAGACAATTTTGGCCAAGTTTGGTTCCAATTTATTCAGCAGTTTCAGAGAAGGAGATCTTTCCCATGGGGTCCAATGTTTAAACTATTTTTCCCACTGGGGGCCATCTTGGATAAAGCACAGACCTGAAAAACATTTTTTTTTCAGGGGGCCACCTAAAGACTAATTTGGCCAAGTTCGGTTCCAATTGGCTCAGCAGTTTCAGGAAAGATCTTTGAAATAGTTTTCCCATAGGGTCCTATGTTAAAACTATGTATCCCGCTGGCAGCCATCTTGGATAAAGCGCGGACCTGAAAAACAACTTTTTTTGCAAGGGACCTTCTGAAGACAATTTTGGCCAAGTTTGGTTCCAATTGATTCAGCAGTTTCAGAGAAGGAGATCTTTGAATTTCCTATGGGGTCCAATGTTTAAACTATGATTCCCACTGGGGGCCATCTTGGATATAGTGCGGACCTAAAAAAACAACATTTTTGCAGGGGACCATATAAGGACAATTGTGGCAAAGTTTGGTTTCAATTGGCCAAGCAGTTACAGAGGAGAAGATCTTTGAAATTGTTTTCCCATAGGGTAAAATGTTACAACTATGTATCCCGCTAGCAGCCATCTTGGATATAGCCCTGACCTGAAATCAACTTTTTGCAGGGGACCACCTAAAGACTATTTTGGCCAAGTTTGGTTCCAATTTGCTTAGCATTTTCAGAGGAGAAGATCTTTGAAACTGTTTTCCCATAGGGTCCAATTTTAAATTTACGATCCCCGCTGGCGGCCATCTTGGATATAGTGTAGACCTGAAAAACAACTTTTTTGCAGGGACCATCTAAAGACTATTGTGGCCAAGTTTGATTTCAATTGGCCCCGCAGTTTCAGAGGAGATCTTTGAATGTGTTTTTCCATAGGGTCCTTTGTTAAATCTGTGATCCTCGCTGGTGGCCATCTTGGATATAGCGCAGACCCGAAAAACAACTTTTTTGCAGGGGACCATCTAAGGACTAAGTTTGGTTTCAATTGGCCCAGTAGTTTCAGAGAAGAAAATCTTTGAATGAAAAGTTTATGCCGGACTGACGGAGGGACGCAAAGTGATGGCAAAAGCTCACCCTGGCTTTAGCCAGATGAGCTAAAAATTAGGCACAAATATTCTAAGAAGATAAAACGTGTTCAAAGATGTTAGAGAAGGGCAAGTACAAACTAAGACCAAATTTAAAAGTAGACAAATCGCTCTAAAGAGGCTGTATTGCTCACCTGGACTATTGCTAACAGACAGTCCAATTAACCTCATGGTTAAAGGGTTTCATTTTTATGTATGATAATAAATATGTTCTTGCTGGCAGATTGGATGGGATACTGACCTACTGGTAATTTTTTGAAGGGTCAATCTAAGAACAATTGTGTCCAAGTGTAGTTTGAAATAGCCACATAAGTTTCAGAACTTTGAATGTGGTTCCAGTTGGCCTTGTGTCTTCAAAGAAGAAAATCTTTGAATGCTTTCAATGGGTGTGGACTTGCCATTTCAGTTTTTACGGGGACCACACAAGGACCATTGTGACCAAGTTTGTGTCCAAGGGTGATCAATGAATGAAAAGTGAAGGATGGAGGGGCAGATGCTAGACCACAATTGATGGCAAAAGCTCACCATAGCTATTGCCAGGGGAGCTATAAATGAATTAAATTGCCATGTGAACCTCTAGTTAACTGAAGACTCTGAGCATTCTTACTACTTATCTTTATGAATACAGAACTGGATAAAATTTACCAGACTTCATCTTTTATATAGTGATTTACATATTGATTTGTGTTAAGGTTGCACGAATCAAACTTGTTTGTTTTTGTTAAACAAGGATGGAGACATTGCATCCAGCAAATATATTTCAAAAGGTATACATGTGATAATTCTCCATAACACCAAATTATCATTGCAGCATCAACAGTTGGGTAAATGGGTTAAAATGGGAAATTAATCAACCAAGAAGTAGATATCAAAGAAGAATGACATCAAAGATTGGTATGTGAAGGCAACACCAAAAAACAAGACATCATTATTCCACTTGGTGTTATTTATGCAGAGATATATTGGACAGTTATTAACCAGACCAAATAACTAACATTTAACATGAAAACGAGGTTATGGCCAGGGAAGAAAATCTCCCCAAGATGAATAATGTGTGACAAATGAACAGAATGACAAGTGAATGGAGCGAGACGGAATGATGGACATAAAACAGTATATCCCTCACCTTTGGAGTGAATGTATAAGCAATGAGCCAATAATTAGGAATTCGCATTGTAAAAAACTTACATTCAACTTGAATTCAATCCGATTACTACATTATGAACACTATACCAACAGACTTGTATGAACTGCGGCAGGTCAACATCACTGCCCTTATTTGTTGTTGCTCACCAAATTGATGTAAGAGGGCATAAATTAACATAGTATTATTTCTGTGACTCTATGTATACCTATACCTTGCTCCCATGATAAAATGTTGGGGAAAAATAACCAAACAATCATGGAGACTTCAAGATAAAGAACAACAATAAAAGACTTGTTCCATTGCTTGGTTTTACCATTTTACCATGTATTTTTAGAGACTTTTTCTCATGTGCATTTAATCCATATCCCTTCATTGTTAGGCAAAAAAAACAAACCTTTTTTGATACATGATAGAAAACCACAAAAGTTTAAGGTGTGAGTTAATCTCACTGACATGCATTTTATTCAAATTATGGTTATGAAAATTCTTCCAATAAATACATCATTAATTACAGTGAATATAAAATACATGCAAAATGCCTACATAAAAAGCTTTCTATTACGTAGAATGCCTTGCCTGGCTTTTAAGTTATGGAAAACTTCCTTGACAAACAATAAGTCATATAATTAGTTATTATACCAATATTGTTACATGGCCATACTACAGGAGCTTTGCCTTGATTGGCAGAGAATTTATACAGATAGACAGAAAGATACCTACATATCCCCATTAAGATTTGGGGTACTTAATAAATAACTGATTTACACATAAAGAATATTTTTTTCTGTTCATAATATATTGCAAAGTTCTCCCCCTTATAGAACCATGGATTAAAAGCATACGTTTGAAATTCCAAATTGATAAAGATGATATCAAAAACATGTATACAATTGCAATATACTTTTGAAGGCAGTTTAACTGTTAACAGAATGCTATGACTGTTTTTTAGTAGGTGGCACAGGTCGAGTACCCTATCTCACATGAGAAACCAATCTCTCCCAAAACTATAAGAATCTTTGGAATTCAATATTTTTCAAATTCTAAATAATGAAAAATACAAAATGTGATGCAAAGGACTACAAAATAGATGGGTTTTAGAATCTTTTCGGTTAAGAAAAGACCCCAAAATCAAGACACTAATTTTTTAACACCAAAATAAATATCCTTATCTGTCGTGAAGGAACTTTTGCCAAATAGAGAAAAGTGGATTAGGTAGAAACAAAATATATGCATTGTATAAATATATGGATTAGGTCAATTGAATCTATGTACATTCCCCATACAGAAAATCAAAATCGGTAAGTATAGCGCCATTATTCTTTAAGGTTGTTTAATCTGCATTTGTTATATCATATTGCATTTGGTACAGGTACAAATTGATTGTTGGGGATTTGAGATTACTGTATTATTGTAATTCAACAAAATGAACACAAAGGAAAATGAAAAGAACTGTAAAATATATTAGCAATGTCTCTCTTTTAAGCAAAAATAGCGACAAAATCATTACATTTCTAAGAAAAAGTTCATGAGATGTTTTGATGCCATTCCACATAATATGGAAAATATTGGACCACAAATTAATTTGTCAGTTCTTTGGGTTATGCAGGGAGAATGGGTGATTTTATATTAAAGACAGCGCCAAGCGTTAAGATATGACACAAAATTTGAGTATTTTTACAATCAGAAATGTTAAACATGTCATTAAAATGTTGCTCCTGAATGCATAACCAAGTATATTTGGGCTGCAAGCAGAATCTTATTTTCTAAGTTTTCATTTTATTTTTGCTAGAACTTGAAGTAAATTGAGCCTACCATTTTCCAGACTAATAAAATTAGTTATCGAGACAAAAATTATAATAATAACCAAATTTAAACTAATATAAAATTTCAGATTTCTCTTATAATAAAAAAAGCGACATTGGTAGAAAGAAGCTCTCTATGTCTAAACTGAACACTGTTGTACACAAAAGTCTTGTTTCTGACTAATTCTCTAATTAATATGCAATATTATACGTCTGAAAAATTCATAATGTAAAATACGGGAACGGTCAAGCAAGTGGCAAAAGTTTCATTTCAACCCATGCCGGCATTCAAACAGACTACTTGGGGTTAATGAACAAGAGTTACTTAACACATTGTCAATTGATGGACCATATATGTAAACACTTGATGCATGAGAAGAACTTGATTGGTTGCATAAATATTAAAACTATCCTATCAAATGTGATATCTTCTAATTGCAGTGTATTCATGGATTGTTCTACATACATGGCTGTTGATCAATTATATACACTGTTTCTTTCTCTCTTGTCGGTCTTTCAGATAGTATGCAAAATAATATGTCTTTGAAATGAAACTTTTGCCACTGGCTTGACTGATGCAATAATATTTGTACAGAAGAAAATACTTTTGTGAAAGAGTACTGTAATAATATGATGCTACTTCAGCTTTTTACAAATAATGGAATCTCCAGTAAGTATCCTTATCAAGTATCCTTATCAAGGAAGACCCACACAAAGTATGTTTGTGAACATTTGATAGTACATGTACAACCAATTTTTCTAATGGCAGTTGTACATTACTCTCAATAGACCTAACAAAACTGGCTCTCAATAAAGAGTCTGATATCTATTGTTGATGTATCATATATATGAAAAAAAAATTAAGAGACAAAATAGATCTAAGAGTAGGACTAAGATATGGATGTGTCAGTTTATAAATGGATAAAATACAATGTATAACGGAATAAAATACACAACCAGTACATAAAACCATGGCTACAACACACAACACAAATAATATAATACTTAACATATAGTACATCAATGTCCGAGAGACTGACCACTACTTCTTCTTAACCCCTCTTTCTGAGTATGGCGTGATGAGAATCGATAGAATTTCATAACAGATCATCGGTTACAGTCAACCAACTAAGCATTAATTAATAATCGAAATGCCCACTTGACAGAAATTAGACTGTTGTCTGTTACAAAGTGAAAAATGAACTTTTATGCTGATCTTGTTTACAAAATATCCATTTATATATAAAATACAAATGAAATTTTTAAACACATCAGACAACTGACCAATCAATTAGATATTTTTGTAATCAGTCATCAAAATCTGGGGTATAATTGATTGATTTTCGATTATAATCGATCATTGGGACAACACTTGGAGTTTAGAAAATAGACAAACGAGAGAAATTATTTACATATCATTTCTTAACAAGGGAGGTAAAATGCCTGTTATATTAACTTCAAAGAGCAAGCTATGAACTTGTAAATATTCATTTTGAAACATTGAAACCTAGATACTGTAAACATATTGATTTTCGCTATTTTTGCCGTTGGCTCTAATACCTGCAAATATGTCGATTTTTCATAAACTGGGAAAACAATCATCCACAAAAATTAATATGTTTACATTATATTTTTAGGGTGAAATTTTAACTGTTGTGAACATATAACTGCTATATAAAATGGTTTATACATGTTTTAAATATGTTCATGAATTCAAAATGTAGAAATGAAAACTTGTTATTAAAAATCACAACACTTTGTCGTATATATCGATCACAGAGTTACGGTAAATATTAAAATAAAGTGGAGGCTGGGCATTTATAAGAGCAACGACTACAGAATTTCGTTTTTTGAACATGGCAGTGATGAAACATATATTAAAAAATGCAGAAAATGGATACCTCTACTTTTACTAATTTTAAAACCAACTTTATGTATACAGTGCTTATTGTGGCATGAACACTTATCCAGTATGAGCTTTAACACGTGTATATGATGATATTGAATGAAAATTTAAATACATGGCTAATATACAGTGAAACCTGTCTGAACTGAACTCTTTTAGGACTTAAGATTTCTTTTTTTTCAGTTTACAATTGTATAGTTTATGATTGGGACCCATAATATCACAATACTTAATTTTCAAGAAGGCATTGAAATTATGTTGAAATAACGTTGGTATCGCGATACAGTGGAACCCAAGATTCAATGAGAACACACTATACATTCAGAATATACCGGTATTGATACAAATGGGTTTTCTGGTTAGGACAGGGCTTCTGATTAAGTCAGGCTCAGACAGGTATTTGGTTTACACAGGTTCATAATATATAGTTACGTATAAAAATGGACATTACAGCATGTTTGATTCATTTAGTGAGGGTTTGGTTATGATGAATTTAACAGTACATATAAGCATGGCAGACTCTCAGATATTGATGTTGTAGACTAGTTTCTTTAAATAGTAGTTAACACTAAATATAATTAAATACAAATCCTGTTCATATTGCCATTATATTTGTTCAATCAATGATGAAGTCTAATCATGTCAGATCTATAATAAATAATCTATAACTATGACTGTTTAAGGTCCACGGATAGTTCAAATTTATCCTCTACATTTTAGGACATAATAAAATAATTTCCTAGATTTTCATCCTTTTTTTCCTCTCAAAATTTGGGGCAGGCAGGCGGACAGGCAAATTTTATTTTATATTTTTTATCCAATTTTGTGAAAAATGCTGTCATTTTTAAAAGAAATTTACCCAAATTGGCCAAAAAATCAAAATAAAATGTTTTGAGGTGGGTGAAAAAAATCATGGCAGGTGGGGATGAGAATCTAGGATATTTTCTATTATAATAGGTTAATTGAATACATACATATGATTGCTACTTGAAAATATGATTTAGATGATTGGTTGAAAACTTTTGCCAAGGCAGTGTTGACCTTTAGTGCACCTGGTGAATGATTATTTAACAATAGGGATTGAGGATATGCATGATTGGAATAGTAAATGAGGAACTCTCCCGATCTCTATGCACGATTGGAAAAGCAAAGCTACTGTAAAACAGGATAAATTTGATAAATTATCAAAATTAGAATGTTTATGATTTTTGCTTAAAATAAAGAAAGAACTTTTTATTATTTTCAATTTGTTCAACATTGAAGGGGGATTTTATATTTTACTTTAAACAGAAATACTTTTTAATAATTATAAAATTGGAAACAATAATGAAACAAATCAACCAAACAACAACCAAAGAAAATATACAACTAAGGTCTCTCTATGACCGTAAATAAACAACTGATTCATATGGGTTTAAACGAAGAGTAAAAAATTATAACAATATTATGGCAAGTACCGTATTTTTTGGACTAAAGGTCGATGGGGACGATAGGTCGAATTGCTCTTTTTGGGGCAAAAATTTGTTTCTGTTCTTAGATAGGTCGATTGGCACATAGGTCAAAGGACGACCGACAGTCACCAAGCGTAAGTATTGGTAAGTATAAGCATGTTTCCATTGTTTATAATAATTATCTTTCTTTACTTATTGTAATAAAAATGTTTGTTGTTTTATTACTCTTATGGCTTCGTACCTGTTTAATTTTGTTGTCATTGTCTGATTAAATTTATTGTGACAAGTGGTCATAAACAGGTGTCAATTTGGGAAATCCAGCTAAGTTGTCATAACAATACCCAAGCCTGCCACTGATCTTCCTCAATTATATTTAATTAATCATTTGAAGTTTTTTTTGATCATTACTTACTACGCATGTGTCGTATTACAGGTAAAAGTGAAGGCGGTAAATATGAAACAAGATCGATATTCACCTAATAAATAAAATAACTCAAATGAATTATGAAAAGCAATCATATTTGCAAACAGTTTTCATGCCCAAACTGTTTATAAACCCTGAAACAATTTTTCAGTATTGTACAAAAGATTGACAATCCCGGATTTGTATCAAGTGTTACCGGTTACGATTCCACTATTAACGTATTAACCCAAACTTCCCATTCAAAATGTAGGTCAATAAAAAAGACAAAAAACGTGAAAAATATCTATATTAACACTGTTTTATTAATATAAAAACTAAATAAAACACCAGGTTAGTATCTTCAACCTACCAATGGCAGCTACAACAAAAAAGAAAATTGTCAATCATATTTATCACTCACATTGACGTTTCTGATGCATTAACATTTTACACAGACATCAGATTTTTTTTATTAAGCCTTAGATAGGTCGAGGGCAGGACTTTTCAGAAAAAAAATATCGACCTTTAGTCCGAAAAATACGGTAAGATTTTCTATAGAGTAAAGGGAATTTCTATAACAGTACATACACAACATAATCATATTTAATTAAATGAGTATTTGTATTTACTAACATTAAATACTGAAAATCAGGAAATTTTAAAAGATAACAAAATTATCACCTGTTTCCAATATAAACATATTTCCAATATAATTTGGAGGTTTATTTTGCCTAGTACAAATAATCTGACAGATTTCCATTACAACTTGAAGGTGCCTTTTGTCTAATACATGTACAAATGTACCCTGTTTTACAGCCTATTTTATACTGTTCAGACATTTCCAAACTACTGTGTAGACAATCAAAAAACATAGTTAGGGCTATCCATGAAATATGACCACGATGAGATTTGACTAAGAGAACATCATAGTCACTTAACAGAGTGGTAAAAAATGGTCACTTAACAGAGTGGTAAAACATGGTCACTGAGTAGAGTGGACTCAAAACACATGGTAAAACATGGTCACTGAGTTGAGTTGACCTCACAAATACTTTAAAACATGGTCATCAAACATAGTGAACTCAGGCATACTCTAATACATGGTCACCAAGTCGAGTGGGATCACATATACTGAAGAACACTATCACTTATTATGATGGACTAAATACATACATAATGAACAAGTGCTATTCCAATTGTATTGTAATTTTTAGGGTTGAAAAGATATAAGAAGAGAAATCCATTAATAATCTTTAGGGCTTGTTCAGGAAGGTTTGAATTGAGTGTCACTTCCATTCCTCAGTGTATTCCTTCCTGAAATAGCACTTATGAATACCGGTGTTCACATCAGGTAAACCAGCATAAGATATAAATGCAATACTTTTAAAGAATAAAGCATGTTTTTGATATGAATACACATATACAGGTGTATATTTATATAATACACACCTGAATCATTTTCAATATGAATGACAGAAGATTTGGTTTTCAGACACTACCAGCTTATGCTAAATTCCAAGAACTAAAACTTATATAAAGACTAAATTATAAATTTTGACAGGTTTCATGTTAAAATGTGTTTTCGTGTTTCACTCTTAAATATAAGTAAATGGTTTGCATGTATGCACATGTATGTGTGAATGCACCACTAAGATGAATATACATGTAAAAATGGCAATTTTGTCTCCCTAATTAATATATTGCACAATTAAAGACTTCCTTCATTGAAACAAAGTGACTAATTGTTTGACAGCCTTGGCAATATCAAATGCTCCCTGCATTACTTGTTGAGTTTTGTAAGGCATGTCAGTGTCCGTGTTATCATGGCATTCTTGTTGTAAACGTCCAGCGCTTGTAATTAACAAGTGTAATGCACATTTCACACTTTCTGATTTGGGTTTCTGAAAAAAAAAGAAAAAAATGTCAAATATAATGTGCTGTCTTTGTTCAAGTATTTGCATGTCATAATGCATGTATGTGCTTTTCTTTTTTTTTTCTGTTAGTCTTATAATGCATGATGTATAGAATTTAAAAGCAGAAAGAGCTTGTGTTTGTGTTTTTTATATATGTCATTTAAAATATTAATCTTTGACATCTTCTAGTGTATATTTTCTGTGACCATGATTAAGAAAAAATTCATTGCCTCTGGTGGTTTGTTGGATGCATTATTTTTGTTCATATTTTACCTAGAGTGTAGAGCAGGCAGCCAAGGGGGTGTAAAATAAACAAAAATCAAAGCATGGAATGCTGTTAAGGCAGGTTCCTGGGTATTCCAGAAGTTCTGTAATTATTACTTTTTTGCTGAAATCTTGACATTTAATTTTTTCAAGAATTAAAATCCGAAATTTTNAGGCAGCCAAGGGGGTGTAAAATAAACAAAAATAATGACAAACCACATGTAAATTGACTACAAACCACAGGCAAACATGAATTATTTTGATTTATTATAACATTTAGTTATTACCCAAATGGTGTACAATGTAACAATAAACATTTAAGAAGTTTTAATTGCATTTTTGTGCTTGACATATTATGAAGTCCATTATTTCAGCTTTATGACAGTGTTCATAAGTTATTGGATATTTGCATATGGTGAGCCATCATTGTTGCCACTGTTCCCATATTAGAATAATAAATAAAATATCACTTTTACAAAATATAGTATTTGTAAACGATCAAATTAGTTTTTCACAAGTGATTTATATTACAATGACTTACAACAGGAAACAATGAAGCCATTTCTGTAACAGCAGTCTGTATTTTGTCAGCACATGGACCAAAACTGTAATAAAAAATATACAGCAATATTAGACCACATAAAAAAACAAGAGGCCCTTGGGCTGATATTGGTAACTCAGGATGATATGTCATGTGATACAGATTTTTTGACATGTATTATGCCCTATTTCTCTAATGATATGTCAAGTTTAAACCGGTTTTGACCTGTTAGATAAATTTTCTTTATTCAATGTATGTTGAATAAAGCCAGGTGCTATTTCCCGCCGAATCTATTCGGAATACAATTCTCGGTGTTTATCATTGACCATTAGAGAGAAATATTACACCACTGTATCCCGTTTATTACCATACTTTATCTACTCTAAAAGTTAAATTTAAAAATTTTAAAATGCTCGGCAAGCCTCGCAATTAAAATTAAAAAATTTAACTATCTCTAGTGGATAAAATATGGCAATGAACGGGATCTTGTGGTGTAATCTATATGTATTCCTCCTTTGTCTTTCATTATTTCATTGTCATAACACATGCTGTCATAACACACCTACTTTCCCTTTAATTCTGCATTTTGATTTTTATGATGTTGACTTTTAAAAATTGGCAATTTCTAAAACCATTGCCTGCTTAACTAATTTATCATAATTGCTTGTTTCACTAACAAGAGCTGTTGCCAAATGGCAGCCAGTTATACACCTGCTCATTGAACCCTGAATCAATATGGTAAGTGCAAATTTAAGTGGGTTTTGACACAATACAAGATTGGACACAATATAGATGTGGACACAATAAAAGAAGTTACACACTAACAACGAAAAATGAGATGAAAATAATGTGTCAAGGATAAATAGAAAGACTGAAAGGTAATAAGTCAGTAAACAGGAAGCAGTACATCAATATGGCAGAAAAGGGGAGACACAGTCAAGTATCCAATACTGAAGCTCCATTCCAAATTTCAAGTAGCTGTCATGTGCGGTTGCTAAAAAAAAGTGTGGCGAAAAAGCAATTTGGGAAATAAAAAGTTAAAAAAGCACAAAGTCAGTAAACAGGAAGTGGTGATTCCATATGGCAAACTAGAGGCTCAGAGACTGAGCCTGTATCGCTCACCTGACAAAACGCTTCTATGCCATGCATGACCAAAAATGATCATGTTTTTTACCAATGGGGTAGGGTGTTTAGGTATGTTCTCAATTAGCACCCTTGTGTTTTGTTTGATCCTAATGAAATGAGTAATTTTTTGCAAAGGACCTTCTATTCATTAATTATAATTTGCTTTAATTGTTCTGAGAGGAGATGATGAAAAGGATGGTTTTTCTCATATAAACTATGTTTTGCACTTGAGGCAATGTTTTTTGTTGGATTGAAATGAAATTTGCAATTTTTGTAAAGTACCTTCAGTCATCATTCCGGTAAAGTTAGGTTGAATTTGCTTTTGTTATTTCAGAGGAGTAGATGAAAATGTGATTTTCCCATAGGGTCCTATGTTAAACCATGTTCCGTGCTGGCTGCCATGTTTTTCATTGGTTCGGAACGAAATGAGCAATCTTTTTTAAGGACCTTTAGTACATCATTCCTGTAAAGTTTGGTTCAATTTGCTTCAGCCTTTTCACAGCAGAAGATGAAAATGTGATTTTTCCCATAGGGTCCTATGTTAAATCTAAGTTCCGCGCTGGGGGCCATGTTTTTTATCGGTTCAAAATGAAATGAGCAATCTTTGTAAATGAACTTCCATACATCATTCCTGTAAAGTTTGGTTGAATTTACTTCAGTGGTTTCAGAGAAGTAGATGAAAATGTGATTTTCCCGTAGGGTCCTATGTTAAAATATCTTCTGTGCTGGCGGCCATGTTTTTCTTCGGATCGGAACAAAATGAGCCATCTTTGTTAAGGACCTTAAGTACATCATTCCTGTAAAGTTTGGTTCAATTTGCTTCAGCCTTTTCAGAGCAGAAGATGAAAATGTGATTTTTCCCATAGGGTCCTATGTTAAACCTAAGTTCCGCGCTGGCTGCCATGTTTTTTATCGGATCGGAACAAAATGAGCAATCTTTGTAAAGGACCTTCCTTACATCATTCCTGTAAAGTTTGGTTGAATTTGCTTCAAAGGTTTCAGAGGAGTAGATGAAAATGTGATTTTCCCATAGGGTCCTATGTTAAACCATGATCAGTGCTGGCCGCCATATTTTCATCGGATCGGAACGAAATGAGCAATCTTTGTTTAGGACCTTAAGTACATCATTCCTGTAAAGTTTGGTTCAATTTCCTTCAGCCTTTTCAGAGCAGAAGATGAAAATGTGATTTTTCCCATAGGGTCCAATGTTAAACCTAAGTTCCGCGCTGGCAGCCATGTTTTTTGTCGGATCGGAACAAAATGACAAATCTTTGTAAAGGGCCTTCCATACATCATTCCTGTAAAGTTTGGTTGAATTTGCTTCAGTGGTTTCAGAGGAGTAGATGAAAATGTGATATTCCCATAGGGTCCTATGTTAAACCATGTTCCGTGCTGGCCGCCATGTTTTTCGTCAGATCGGAACAAAATGAGCTATCTTTGTTAAGGACCTTAAGTACATCATTCCTGTAAAGNGGGTCCAATGTTAAACCTAAGTTCCGCGCTGGCGGCCATGTTTTTTATCGGATCGGAATGAAATGAGCAATCTTTGTAAAGGACCTTCCATACATCATTCCTGTAAAGTTTGGTTGAATTTGCTTCAGTGGTTTCAGAGGAGAAGATGAATATATGAAAAGTTTAACAGACGGACGACGGACTCCAAGTGATGGCAATAGCTCACACTGACCCTTCGGGTCAGGTGAGCTAAAAAGGGGAGGCGCAGTACAGGACACCATACTGAAGCAGCATACCTAATATCAAGTGTCTGTCATGTGTGGTTGCTGAGAAAAGTGTGACAAAAAGGTCCAATTTAAGAAATGAAAAGTAAAAACGCAAAAAGTTGGTAAACAGGAAATGGTGCTTTGATATGGCCAAAAAGGGGACCCCATACTGAAGCACCATTCCAAATATCAAGTGGCTGTCATGAGTGGTTGCTGAGAAAAGTGTGACGAAAAAGTCCAGTTCAGAAAATGAAAGCTAAAATCCCACAAAGTCGGTAAACATGAGGTTGTGATTCAATATGGAAAAAAGGGGAAGCACAGTATAGGACCCCTTACTGAAGCACCATATCAAATATCAAGTGGCATGTGCAGAAGAAAATGCAATGAAAATAATGTGTGACGGAAGGACAGTTGGACGGACGGATGGAATGACGGACAGACGGAAAGAGGTAAAACAGTATACCCCTCCTTCGGAGCAGGGGTATAATTAATTTTGATTACTAAGGGTGTAATGATACACCTACCTTGCAACTCTATATGTACATGTATCATGATATAAGAGTGATAATAGGTTTCAATTTGATATATTTTTTCTGTCCATTTTCTAGTGATTTAATATGAATAGCTCATCAGATGATTTATTCTATGCTGTGTATATAATTGATGGAAACTACTTGAAATGTAGATTGTTTATGCTTATTTAGCATTTTTCAGTGTTTTCTGAATAAAAAGTAATTCACTGATCTGTGTGCAATAAAATACTATAGCTCTGACATTTATAATTCAGCTAAAATATTTAATTCTAGTTATATTTAGCTAATAAGGATGTGTAAGGAAACTTTAGTTCTTTTTAATCAATGCTTTCTGTCCAAAAGCCATCTAAAGGCCAATTTCTTCTCTTTTCAAGCAAGCTGAAAAATTAGAGTTGCAGGTGTGATTTATGTTGAAACCTGTAATTGATTGTGTTCCTTTCTTTGCCATTTTTACACTGCCAAATTGAACTTACATTTAGAGTTATTGCCTCTTACAAATGAAGAATTTCTGCTTCTGATACTAATTTTTCGTGAATAATTTGAGGAATAAGGTAACATTACTGATAAAAGCACGTTTATAATGTAAATACAGTGTAACCTGATTAAACCGGCCCCTGTCTAAACCAGATTCCTGTCTTTTCCGGACAAAAATTTAAGTCCCGTGGTTTTTCTTTAAAAATCCACGGTAAAACAACCTGAGTATAGCAGCCACTGTGTATTCCGAATTCCGGCCTTTGATGGTTGTCCCAGTTCACTAATGACTGCTATAATTCACCTGACTAATCCGCTTGCATGTCAAAATCAGCGACACATGAGCTTGTCAAAGATTTGTAATTACCTGTATACTTCATTAGCGGGGAACTGCTGCGGGTAATTTTACAGTAATTATATAAGATTTCCCTTAAAATAACATCGTAACAGCATTTTCAATTATCAAGGTGATAAGTTTTCATTTTGTTTACTTGAAGCAAGATTAAAAAAAATGGAAAATAGAAGTCACTATCTTATAATCTAAAACAAATAGAAATTAAATTTGACACAATTCATACACATTCACCAGAAGAAGAATCACCGATGTAACATACGATTAAGTTTTTGAAAGTGCAAACCTCGGTTACACGTAAAATGAGTTCAAAAATGTCAATTCATTTGGAAAACTACATTTGTACCAATCTGACCTAGAGATCTGACATACACATGTTACTCAAATACCAAAGAGGAATAAAGATAAACCAAAAATAGATGTTGCCCAAACAACAACAATTGGAAATTTAAATTTCTTAGTATATTTAAATCAATTATTCACTTTTAAAGTTAGGATAGTGGGAATATTAACAGCGTTACACAATATAGAAAGTTCTATGAGTTGCCGGTACTCCCTTTGACATTTCACTTCCGGGATTCTGTAAAACCTGAATAAACCGGCGCACTGTGCAAACCGGCCATAATTTTCAGTCCCATGGTCGGCCAGTTTACTAGGTTTTACTGTAAGTTACTTGGATTGACTAAGCTGCAATCACAGGTCATTTTGACCGTGGTTGAGTTGCCAACTATTGAACATTTTAGACAAAGACTGAACCAAAATACGGGTTTAAAGTATTGAATGCAGTTCATTGAAACTTTAATGAATCATTCCTCCCCTAATACTTGTTTCATTTATAAATTATGTTATCAATCATGTTTGTCACAAAAAATAAGTAATTTAAGCACATGAGATACCTTATGACAGCCATCAAAAAGTTTTGCACCAGAATTTTTTAATGATTAAGTGAATGTTTGAATTTCTAGCTTAGCATTCTGGAATGTTTAAACCCTTTATGACCACCCTGTGAACTAACCTATCATGTTTTCCTGTTTGACCAGATTGGTAGAGTTCCTGAATATTTTTGGTAATTTTTTCTGTTTTCTCCATTATAACTTCTTGTGAAGGTAAATCTGGATCAATCTCATGAATATCTCCTACAGAGCCATCAAACTCTTCTTCTTCATAATACTGTTGTTCAGAAAATCTGCAAAACATAATTACGAAATTCCATCATTTAAACATAGAAAGCAGCCACAGCCTGCTAAGCTCCCCTCGTTGCACAGCATTGTCACATGTTGCACATGTCAGTAACCAGGAATGGACTATAATCATTCGTTTAAACAGATTCAGTCATGCGTAAAATGTAGGTCAGAGACAGCATCCGAAGCATGCACTGTTGTTGTCATCCCAAAACACATTATACATACCAGTATGGTTGATGTGGGCCATGTCAGTAATCAGAAATGGACTTAAACCATTCTACCTAACCAAGTCACTCATGTGTAAATGTAGGTCAGAGACAGCATCTGAAGCATGCACTGTTGTTGTCATCCCAAAACGCATCATACATACCAGTATGGTTGATGTGGGCCATGTCAGTAATCAGGAATGGACTTAAACCATTCTACCTAACCAAGTCACTCATGTGTAAAATGTAGGTCAGAGACAGCATCCGAAGCATGCATTGTTGTTGTCATCCAAAAACCCTTCATACATACCAGTATGGTTGATGTGAGCCATGTCAGTAAGCGGGAATGGACTTTAACCATTCTACCTAACCAAGGCACTCATGCGTAAAATGTAGGCCAGAGACAGCATCCGAGGCATGCATTCCAGTCCTCATCCCAAAATGCATCATACATACCAATATGGTTGATGTAGGCCATGTCAGAAAACTTTCTAAAATATCTCATACACAGAAACCTAGGAATAATCTTTCTCTATGGTCAAAATGAGCATATAAGGCATTGTATATTGTAAGAACAATACCTCAATTAGACTATAGACCAATATAACCCATTTGTTCTTACAATTTCCTAACACCCTACTGATTGTACAATAGTTTTAATTTTGCTCAAGTCGATAAATGTAATCAAGTTAAATCTAAATTACCTCCCAACAAAAAATGTCTACAAACTAATGGGAGGACAAAGTGAAACCAAAGCCCCTCACTTACAAAAATTCTTTGAGAGGGGAATAAACATTTGTGCTATCTATCACGATCTACTGCAACCTAGCAAAACAGTGCCTGATCACTGCCATTTTGATATCTATCTATTAACACTTGACATTTAGTATAAATTTACCTTTCATTTATTGCACTATTTTCTAATGGCAGTGAGCTTGGACAGTCGTAATGTGACAGATCATGTCCGACTGGTTTCTGAAGTTCTGCACTTGCTTCATCATGAAGGGAGATTACTCTTTCCTTTTCAGGCTGAAAGAAAAAAAATATTGAAAACATCTGGTGTAATACATGCATATTCTACATGGTTACAACTTGTGACATTCATCATCACAAGCATTACAAGATGGGAGTAGTCGGAAACGGCAGCTAATCCCCTCTCCTGTAGCAATTAAATTTCCAAATTCAGTTACAATTTCAAAATATTCTCAAAAGCAGCATTCCTCTACAAGACGCATCCACTGACCAAAGATGATTAATGAGCCACACATAGTTTCTCAGATATGAACCTTTACACAAACTTTAACCTAAGTCATTGAAGTGTAAAATGTAGGTCAGAGTGACCAAATTATCATCTGAAGCAGCATCACTCTACAAGACAAATCTACTGACCAAAGATGATTAATGAGCCATGTGTAGTTTCTCAGATATTTTACCTTAACCCAAACTTTAACCCGAGTCATTGAAGCGTAAAATGTAGGTCAGAGTGACCCAATTATCATCTGAAGCAGCATCACTCTCCAAGACGCATCCACTGATCAAAGCTGACTGATGTGCCACATGTAGTTTCTCAGATATGAACCATAACACAAACTTTAACCTGAGTCATTGAAGCGTAAAATGTAGGTCAGAGTGACCAAATTATCATCTGCATGCAGCATCACTCTCCAAGACGCATCCACTGACCAAAGATGATTGATGTGCCATATGTAGTTTCTCAGATATGAACCTTAACGCAAACCTTAACCTGAGATGGGACGAACGGACAGACACACGGACGGACGGATAGATGGGGAGATACTATATATCCCCTCCCCAACTCGTTGGGCGAGGGGATAATAAAGAAACACTGGCAAAGCTATATATTTTGATAACAAATTTATTAAATTAACATGACTTAAATATTTATTCTCAGGCCTCTACAATAACTTTTTTTCAAACTTGTCCCTTCGGACAAGTACCTCTGAAGATTTACTTGTCCGAATGAAATTATCACTTGTCCGAAATATTTGACTGAATATCCAAAAAGGGTATCAGGAAGAAAAATAAAAATCAAAGAAAAAAAAAGTGTATCATTTCTATAAAATAATATAACCAATACATGTTGACATAGGCCTATGTACCTGGGCTTATGTAGTTTAAAAAAAAAGAGTACATTAAACTGAAGACAAAACTAGTAGGAAAATTTTCTAGTTGTACCTAGGTATTCTGAAGTAAATCAGGAAAATTTTCTAGTTGTACCTAGGTATTCTGGAGTAAATCAGGAAAATTTTCTAGTTGTACCTAGGTATTCTGAAGTAAATCAGGAAAATTTTCTAGTTGTATCTAGGTATTCTGAAGTAAATCAGGAAAATTTTCTAGTTGTACCTAGGTATTCTGGAGTAAATCATTATGCAAGTATGTACATATTTTTTTGAAAATCTGGTATTCCACATTAATAGATACTAGACATTACTGAAAAAAGTTGGTATATGTAAAGACTTGTCAGACTTGATTAAGGTTAACAAATATTCTTTGAAATATACAATAGTAACAAAACTAGAGGCTCAGCTACTGAGCCTGTATCGCTCACCTGACAAAATGCTGAACAGCAGGATTTTTCGATGTTCTGTATGGTGGCCATGTTTTTTATGTGAATTTCCCATAGGACCAAAATAAACTTTGTTCTGTGCTGGCAGCCATGTTTTTCATTGGATCAGAACAAAATGAGCAATCTTTGTTCAGGACCTT
>MJUU01030489.1:23980-43609 GCA_002080025.1 Modiolus philippinarum
ATTCCTGTAAAGTTTGGTTGAATTTGCTTCAGTGGTTTCAGAGCAGAAGATGAAAATGTGATTTTCCCATAGGGTCCATTGTTAAACCATGTTCCGTGCTGGCGGCCATGTTTTTTGTCGGATCGGAACGAAATGAGCAATCATTGTTAAGGACCTTTAGTACAACATTCCTGTAAAGTTTGGTTGAATTTGCTTCAGTGGTTTCAGAGCAGAAGATGAAAATGTGATTTTTCCCATAGGGTCCAATGTTAAACCTAACTTCCGCGCTGGCGGCCATGTTTTTTGTTGGATCGGAACAAAATGAGCAATCATCGTAAAGGACCTTCCATACATCATTCCTGTAAAGTTTGGTTGAATTTGCTTCAGTGGTTTCAGAGGAGAAGATGAATATGTGAAAAGTTTAACGGACGGACGGATGACGGACGACGGACGCCGGATGCCGGACGGACGACGGACGCCAAGTGATGGCAATAGCTCACCCTGACCCTTTGGGTCAGGTGAGCTAAAAATGCTAGAGTGGTGATTCATACATGTTTAATGGGGACATGTCTATAGATGTTCTTCATTCAGTCTTCCTATTACATAGATTTCATTTATAAGATATGATATGAACTTTGCAGATACATGTACTTTGGGAAACATGCTATTTTCATTGACTGATACTATTTTCTCTTGCATTGAATTTAAATAAATTGAAAAAAAAATCTTGAAATTGAGCCTTGTTTCAATGATTTCAATAATTTGTACCGGTGTGAGTACGTTTCTTTATTCAAATTTCGTTTCGCTAAAGAATCAGTATTTTTATTTCGTTTCGTTGAAAGATCGGTATTATCAAAATGGCGGACACGAATTAAGTAAAGGTTTACGTTGAAATCGGTCAATATTTTCGTTCTTTGTTCAATGGTTCATGATAAAAATTTTGCTTTTTAGAGGAATATAAATGAATTTTCTCATTAAGCATCGTTGTGGGGGATTTGAAGTCCTAGTTTGACAAAAATTTTAACTTGTCCCGATGGACAAGTGACTTCCCAATTTCACTTGTCGAACAGACGTATCCACTTGTCCCGGGCAATTGGACAAACAGTATTGTCGAGGCCTGATTCTGACAAAAGAACATTTTCTAATGTTGGCTAAATTTGTTTCCTTATTTTTTTTGTTGTTACATACATCTTTGAGACAGTTTTCATGTAGATAGAAAAATTCGTCTACTTTCATCTAATTCTTTCGAAAAACATCCTCTTTTCGACCAACTTCAATATTTGACCTAAACATGCTATTTCAACTAAAATCATGATGCCACAATCGACGCTTAGTAGGTCAAAAACAGGATAGATGAGGATACCTAGGCTCTATTTTTAAACATTACACACAATACCTACCTCTTCTTCCTGTATATGAATATTTGAAAACGAGTGAGCAGACGGCAGTGAATCCTTGGACTGACTCTGAAATATATTAAATTATCTACAATATTGTAATATGTCTTCTTTTGATTATCTAACTGGAAAATGAAATGAGTCAATTCTACAAAAGTTATTGATTAGTAAAAGGTATCCCCATAAAATTCCCTGCATTTCAGAGGAGAATACTCATAACCCTTTTTGTGGAAAAGATATATTTTCCTTTATCCTAAGCTCAAAAGTATAACGAGTCTTTATATCCAAATGAGATAATAGATTTTTTTTACTGAAACCTCTAAGAATTTGTAACAAAAGGTGTGTATACAATACTGCGAAAGATAATTATTTTATTCTTATATTTAATTTTGGCTCCCAAGATATATTTTTTTATCGAAAGATGGTATCAAAGTTTCAGTTAGTCTGTCTATGTTACAGATGTGTTGGTCTTGTGTATCTACAGTACCATTCTTAGATGTGAAATGATTAAAGTAAATACAAGAACTAGTGTATGCATTATGGTCTTCTAGTTTTAAGAAAAACTGTAGATTTAATTTTCTTATACCTTTCCCTATATTTTATATCTGACTCTTACAATTAAATCCCATCAGACTGCACAAAACATACTTACTTTCTGAGACAATCTTTGTTGATCTCTCGGCTCAAACATTGACTGAGGACGAGTTGGATTTCTAATGGGACTATTCTGTACATCTCCAGATTTTCCATAACCATTAGGTAAAGTCTGAAGATGTTGCTGAGTATGTTCTCGTAATATTGTGATCTCTTGGGTTAATTTTTGCACCTAAAAATGGCACACAGATACATCTTTAAATTGATGACAGTTAATATAAAATATTTCATTAATCACTGAAAATTAGGACACACTGATGAATGTTTGTGAAGTAGACTTCGTCAAAATCTGATAAATAAAATATTTTACCAAAATGTCCATTACTCTGTCCAAAATCAATAGACCAGAACTAAACTCAAACTTGATCTGTAAATCATATTGGTAGACTCACATAGCAAATATTAGCTAAATATCTCTTATAGTATGGGAAAAAAGTCAGGAAATTTTTAGTGTGATGGATTTATGGACTGGCAAAGTGCAAACCTTAAGTCCCCTTCAGTAAAACCATTAGGAGACTAAAAAATACAATTTAAGTGGCTAATACTGTGAACGTACTATTGTTCATGGGGTTCCAATTTATGTGGATTTCGTGGTTCTAATCTATAGAATTCTAAACCACAAACTGAGATGCCCAAAAATAGGGATTTATGAAAACCACCAAAATTGATGTAAATGATTAAAAATGCTTCCACAGTACCCCTTTTCCTTAATGTCATATACATTTTACAAACAAGGAATTTCTTGAAAACAATGAAATGTGACTAATTACAAATGAAATCAAATATGTAATAAATGTCCTTTGTCCGCTACAGAAATGTTAGCCATGATATTCAAAATTTGATACCTAACGTTGCTTTTGCTAAAAAGAAATACTGTGTTGTACACTAGAACTAGTTATTAAACATAAATATATGAAGTCATTCTATCTTGACCCCCATATGTAATATTTTTTGTAGCTTGTAGGTTTTTACCTTTTATCTCCCCTTATTAAGAATCTGACATAACTCACCAACAAATGGAGTTCATCTCTTTCTTTCCATAAATCTTTGTTCTGTTGTAGTAACTGATGAACCTGACATTCTAATGATCCAACTTTTCCTGTTATCTCCCCTTATTCAGAATTTGACTTATCTCCCCTTATTAAGAATCTGACATACTCACCAACAAATGGAGTTCATCTCTTTTTTTCCGTAAATCTTTGTTCTGTTGTAGTAACTGGTGAACCTGACATTCTAATGACCCAACTTTTCCTGTTATCTCCCCTTATTCAGAATTTGACTTATCTCCCCTTATTAAGAATCTGACATAACTCACCAACAAATGGAGTTCATCTCTTTCTTTCCGTAAATCTTTGTTCTGTTGTAGTAACTGGTGAACTTGACATTCTAATGACCCAACTTTTCCTGTTATCTCCCCTTATTCAGAATTTGACTTATCTCCCCTGATTAAGAATCTGACATACTCACCAACAAATGGAGTTCATCTCTTTTGTTCCGTAAATCTTTGTTCTGTTGTAGTAACTGATGAACCTGACATTCTAATGATCCAACTTTTCCTGTTATCTCCCCTTATTCAGAATTTGAGTAATCTCCCCTTATTAAGAATCTGACATGCTCACCAACTAATGGAGTTCATCTCTTTCTTTCCGTAAATCTTTGTTCTGTTGTAGTAACTGATGAACATGACATTCTAATGACCCAACTTTTCCTGTTATCTCCCCTTATTCAGAATTTGAGTTATCTCCCCTTATTAAGAATGTGACATAACTCACCAACAAATGGAGTTCATCTCTTTCTTTCCGTAAATCTTTGTTCTGTTGTAGTAACCGTTAATGACCCAACTTTTCCTGTTATCTCCCTTATTCAGAATTTGGCTTATCTCCCCTTATTAAGAATCTGACATACTCACCAACAAATGGAGTTCATCTCTTTCTTTCCGTAAATCTTTGTTCTGTTGTAGTAACTGATGAACTTGACATTCTAATGATCCAACTTTTCTTTTCATCTGAAGAAATTCTTCAGTAGATACCGGTCCCTCCACCACAGGCTCTGGTTGGGGCTAAATATACATAATGATAAATTACTTCAGTATTGGTACTTGGAGGTTTACCCATTTGATTAAGAGGTAAACCTAGAGATTTTCCCCTTATTTATTTTTTTTGCTCTTGAGTTTAATATTTTTTAATTATATTTTTGCATTTTTATCAAATTTAAGGTTGTCTATGTTACTGCAACATTGTACTTTGAGACTTACAACTTTTTCATTTTTTACTATAAAACATAAGGTTGTGGCTAGTTTTGGTATTTTGAGACTTGCGCCTTATTTTATAATTTTTTCTTTTAAAACTAAGGTTGTAAGTAGTAATATAGTATTGATATTTTGAGACTTTAAGACTTACCCCTTGTTTCATTTTGTTACAAATAAACTAAGATTGTCTGTAGTACTGATGTATGAGTATTTTGAGACTTACCCTTTGTTTCATTTTGTTACTTTTTAAACTTAAGTTGTATGTAGTACTGATAAATAAGTATTTTGAGACTTATTCATTTTTCAATTTTGTTAATATTAAAACTAAAGTTGTCTGTAGTAATTTAATATTGGTATTATGAGATTTACCCCTTGTTTCATTTTGTTACTTTTATAACTAAGGTTGTCTGTAGTACTGTAGTTTGGTATTTTGAGACTTGCCCCTTGTTTCATTTTGTTACTATTAAAACTAAGGTTGTCTGTAATACTGTAGTAATGGTACTTTGAGACTTACACTTTGTTTCATTTTGTTACTATTAAATCTAAGGTTATCTGTAGTACTGTAGTAATGGTACTTTGAGACTTACACTTTGCTTCATTCTGTTACTATTAAATCTAAGGTTATCTGTAGTACTGTAGTATTGGTATTTTGTTTCATTTTGTTACTATTAAAACTAAGTATATATGTAGTACTTTGAGACTTACCCCTTGTTTCATTTTGTTACCATTAAAACTAAGGGGATAATTTTTATAATTAATAAAAATGGTTAATTGCTGATTATATATAAAATTTTAATAGTTTTTCCCAGAATGTTATCATTTAGTTTTGTTTCCTTTTATTTAAGTTAATCCACCTTTGGCATTAAATTCATTGGTTAATTTCCATATGTTTATCTATTTACAATGAAACATCCTGTTTAATTAGTCAGTTTAAATTAATTGATATAACGGTTTTTATTGGTCTGTTGATTTCACTATTAAAATGATCACTCCGGTATCTCACACTCGAACTTTTCACCATTACTGGTAGGACCACATTTTACTTTATTTATTTGTGATGCGTCGTTCACTGATTTGATTTAGAGTGTATCGTCGAGTGCTCTATATATATTTAATTTTTTATCTTCACGGCATTTCCTTGATTGCTCCATGATTTTATTTTCAATTTTGTCTGTAGTACTGTAGTTTGGTATTTTGAGACTCATTCCTTGTTTCCTTTCTGTTACTATTAAAACACTAAGGTTGTCTGTAGTACTGTAGTAATGGTACTTTGAGACTTGCCCTTTGTTTCATTTTGTTATTATTAAATCTAAGGTTATCTGAAGTAATGTAGTTCATTTCATTTTGTTACTATTAAAACTAAGTATATCTGTAGTACTTTGAGACTTTCCCCTTGTTTCATTTTGTAACTATTAAAACTAAGTATATCTGTAGTACTTTGAGACTTACCCCTTGTTTCATTTTGTTCCTATTAAAACTAAGTATATCTGTAGTACTTTGAGACTTGCCCCTTGTTTCATTTTGTTACTATTAAAACTAAGTATATCTGTAGTACTTTTGAGACTAACCCCTTGTTTCATTTTGTTGCTATTAAAACTAAGGTTGTCTATACTACTGTAATCTTCATCAGATGCCACTACATCATACAATGGTTCCTCATCACTGGCAATACTGTTAAATTTTCTCCGTAATGGCATGGGACTAGTGGGTTTTTCTNTTGTGAAAAAATTCAACGATCATCGTACCCTTTTTACATTGTTTATAAAATCTATGGTATCCATGCTTCGCAAAAATATACACCTCATTGCAAACTTTACACCTACACGTTCAGGCTGAACCTGCAAACTTTGGCAATTTTACATAGGAATGCATGGTGACGTCGAAACTGTATAGTGAGACCTCACCAACAAATGGAGTTCATCTCTTTCTTTCTGTAAATCTTTGTTCTGTTGTAGTAACTGATGAACTTGACATTCTAATGATCCAACTTTTCCTGTTATCTCCCCTTATTCAGAATTTGACTTATCTCCCCTTATTAAGAATCTGACATACTCACCAACAAATGGAGTTCATCTCTTTTTGCTCTGTTGTAGTAATTGATGAACTTGACATTCTAATGACCCAACTTTTCCTGTTATCTCCCCTTATTCAGAATTTGACTTATCTCCCCCTATTAAGAATCTGACATACTCACCAACAAATGGAGTTCATCTCTTTCTTTCCGTAAATCTTTGTTCTGTTGTAGTATCTGATGAACTTGACATTCTAATGATCCAACTTTTCCTCTTATCTCCCCTTATTCAGAATTTGACTTATTTCCCCTTATTAAGAATCTGACATAACCACATGGCAGAACCAACATAGGGAAATAAATAAAACGAGGACTGTACATGCAAGATATCTACGGTTTATCATGTAATTTTACACTTAAATGTAAAAAATAAATTAAATATTATTGTAATAAATATAAAAAAGTATGCCTATTCTAAAAACACCCTCTTACTCCATCGTAATTTCAATTTACCTTATCGAACACACCGTTATATCTTTAAAACATCAACGAACCAATCAGTCTAATTGTTTACATCAAAGCGGACGATTTCAGCTCCTAACATGGAACATCTTTATTTGGTATTACTTCAGGTAACTATATATTTATTTATGGTTAGAAAAGTCAATGGAACTACTGTTTTTATTTATAGAATGATTTTCAATCCAGATTGCTCAATAATATGATGTAAAATTAAAATATTACTATACGACTATCAGGACATGCAATAAAAATACGTAGAGGACTAGAACATGACAAAAAGAAGCGATGCGTTTTTTCATGATATCAAAAGTAATAGCCAGTATAGAAGACGCTAACAGTAGCAGTACTTAGGGTATGTGATTTGCTCATCAAAAAGAATGTACTTTCAAAAGAAAAGCAATTTGTCGACCGTACATGTATGTTTCTAAAGAATCAAATTGAAAGCTGGAAAATATTCATTTCATCTTGAGTCCCGCCAGTCAAAGTCAGATCACGGAAACGAAAAATAAAAACAACACACCTCTAGTGATGCTTATAATCATGAATATTGTGTACATATACAGAATCATTTGAATATGTTAACATACTTCATAGAAAAGTGTGACGGGCAGACAGAGTGATTAGTATAGCACCCCCCTGACGTGAGTAGACGGTTACTGCAAACTAGGTAAACATAGGAAAGTGATTACTGCATATCCTGATACATCTAGTAAAATCTGGGCAATGAAGGCCTATAGTTTTGTAAATAACAATATATTAGAAGAAAGTATGAATGCTATTCAAAAACATATATATGATACAGATGATCCCTTTGTAGTCATCTCATATGCTTGGTTTATGTGATTCTAGAACATTCAATACTTTTCATTGTTTTCAATGTTTAGCTAATTACGGTATTTGTCGTACAAACCAATGACTAGCTGGGTTTTGTTTTTTTTATAAAGTTAAGTATGGGATAGGATACAGAATTTTCGAAATTATTTCATCTACTTTGATAAACATATACATTGTATACATTATACATTTTCCGATTTTCGGTAGTAAGATTGCCGTAATCGCTTTCCTGTTTTACCAGTTTGTAGTAATCAAACGCCCGCATTTACTCTTGTCAGGAGGTGTATAGGGTGCGCCACCTTCCGCCTCGGGCTTAAAAGAGGTCCAAAGGTGACTGAATCAGTCAATTGCACCTGATGACCAATTTGCAAAACCAATGGGTGCCCAACATTTTACCTCTGAATTGACATACATTTTAGTGCTATTGCTGGTAAGGTTAAAATCAAATTTTTCATCACACTGTAGCATGTATTATTATAACCCTCACAGTAACATTGGTCAATTAATTAGTTTGTACCGAACAATTCATAATGTCTTATCTATCAATCGATTACACTGTTCATTCTACTTCTTGTTATTATTTGCAGTAACTATAAGTTGCTCTTCAGATCGTATAACGACTTTACATAAATATATCGCGACTTGATTGAAATAATTTTTCCATTTTGATCCATGATAATGTATTATATTTTTCTTACTCGATCTTTCTTTTGACATTCTTTTCTACAGCTCATGATACTAGAATGCTTGTATGCTTTCTCATCTGACCTTTTGACAAAAATTGTAAATTCTCTTATCCACAAAGCTTTTATTAAAAAGTATTCTACAATGTGTGTGCACTTTGAGAAGTATTTGTCTGCTTCTTCAGAAATAATGCATGTTCTCGTCCAAACTTAGGATTTTTTGCATGTACTGGTTTTTCTCGCTTAGCACTCTATTATATTGTTTATAATTTCACCAATATTGGATACAAGTCCTGATACGCATGTAGGACCATACAAAAATTAGAAAATTTCATGAATACATGTATAAAAGGGTTTTGCTACACATTACTCGAATCGAGAATATGTTCATTCTTGTAGGGTGGGTTATTGGTTCGTGCATGTTCTTAAAAAGTACACAGCCGATTTTAATTCTTAAAAAAGAAGCAGATAGCAGATTAATTTAGCTTTAGAATGTACGCTTCACTTTTTTACATTAGAAATGTAAACAAACAAAATTTCCTACCCCTTTCGATTACACACATCCAGATTTGTGTATTTTTCTTCAATCTAGTCCTAGAGTAGTATTTTCCGCATATGTACTAGTCCTCGCACGATATTTCCCCCCATGTTGGTTATGCCATGTGATAACTCACCAACAAATGGAGTTCATCTCTTTCTTTCCGTAAATCTTTGTTCTGTTGTAGTAACTGATGAACTTGACATTCTAATGACCCAACTTTTCCTGTTATCTCCCCTTATTCAGAATTTGGCTTATCTCCCTTTATTAAGAATCTGACATCACTCACCAACAAACGGAGTTCATCTCTTTCTTTCTGTAAATCTTTGTTCTGTTGTAGTAACTGGTGAACTTGACATTCTAATGACCCAACTTTTCCTGTTATCTCCCCTTATTCAGAATCTGACTTATCTCCACTTATAAGAATCTGACATAACTCACCAACAAATGGAGTTCATCTCTTTCTTTTTGTAAATCCTTGTTCTGTTGTAGTAACTGATGAACCTGACATTCTAATGACCCAACTTTTCCTGTTATCTCCCTTTATTACGAATGTGACTTATCGCCCCTTATTAAGAATCTGACATACTCACCAACAAATGGAGTTCATCTCTTTCTTTCCGTAAATCTTTGTTCTGTTGTAGTAACTGGTGAACTTGACATTCTAATGATCCAACTTTTCTTTTCATCTGAAGAAATTCTTCAGTAGATACTGGTCCCTCCACCACAGGCTCTGGTTGGGGCTAAATATTGATAATGATAAATTACTGCAGTATTGGCACTTGGAGGTCTACCTATTAATTCATTTTGATTAAGAGGTAAACCTTGAGACTTTCCCCTTATTTAAGTTTTTTGCTCTTGAGTTTAATTTTTTTTAATTATATTTTTGCATTTTTATCAAATTTAGGGTTGTCTATGTTACTGCAACATTGTACTTTGAGACTTACAACTTTTTCATTTTTTACTACCCGGTATAAAACATGAGGTTGTGGCTAGTTTTGGTATTTTGAGACTTGCACCTTATTTTAAAATTTTTACTTTTAAAACTAAGGTTATATGCCCTGCTGGTGGACCAGAGGTCCCCGAGGGTATTTCACCAGTCCAATAGTCAGACTTGTCTGACATGAAAAATACCTTGCGTTTTATAGAAATTGACTGTTTTTTATCAAAATTCTAACCCATTAAAAATACTACGGCTTCATTCCGTGTATGGCACTCGGTAGATGTCCTTAGTACTGGATTTGGCTTCCTATTTTGGTATTTTTGGTAATGAGTACTTCTTTTCTGACTACTTTTTGGATTATGGCTTTCCACATTATTAGATTTTAATGCTGCTGATGAGTGGTTACTCCTTGAAACACATGTACAACATAACGAAATTTACTGTTTTTATGCAACTTTGGTATTTTTGTATATTTATAAGTAGTAATATAGTATTGATATTTTGAGACTTTAAGAGTTACCCCTTGTTTCATTTTGTACCAAAAATACTAAGATTGTCTGTAGTACTGATGTATGAGTATTTTGAGACTTACCCATTGTTTCATTTTGTTACTTTTTATACTCAAGTTGTATGTAATACTGATAAATAAGTATTTTGAGACTTATTCATTTTTCAATTTTGTTAACATTAAAACTAAAGTCGTCTGTAGTAATTTAGTATAGATGTTATTAGATTTACCCCTTGTTTCATTTTGTTACTTTTATAACTAAGGCTGTCTGTAGTACTGTAGTTTGGTATTTTGAGACTCACCCCTTGTTTCATTTTGTTACAATTAAAACTAAGGTTGTATGTAGTACTGTAGTAATGGTACTTTGAGACTTACACTTTGTTTCATTTTGTTATTATTAAATCTAAGGTTATCTGTAGTATTGTAGTAATGGTACTTTGAGACTTACACTTTGTTTCATTTTGTTACTATTAAATCTAAGGTTATCTATAGTATTGTAGTAATGGTACTTTGAGACTTACACTTTGTTTCATTTTGTTATTATTAAAACTAAGGTTATCTGTAGTATTGTAGTAATGGTACTTTGAGACTTACACTTTGTTTCATTTTGTTACTATTAAATCTAAGGTTATCTATAGTATTGTAGTAATGGTACTTTGAGACTTACACTTTGTTTCATTTTGTTACTATTAAATCTAAGTTGGCATTTTGTTTCATTTTGTTACTATTAAAACTAAGTATATCTGTAGTACTTTGAGACTTACCCCTTGTTTAATTTTGTTACTATTAAAACTGAGGGGATAATTTTTATAATTAATAAAAATGGTTAATTGCTGATTATATATAAAATTTTAATAGTTTTTTCCAGAATGTTATCATTTAGTTTTGTTTCCTTTTATTTAAGTTAATCCACCTTTTACGGTTAATTTCCATATGTTTATCTATTTACAATGAAACACCCCGTTTAATTAGTCAGTTGAAATTAATTGATATAACAGTTTTTATTTGTCTGTTGATTTCACTATTAAAATGATCACTCAGGTATTTTCCTCACACACAAACTTTTCACAACTACTGGTAGGACCACATTTTATTTTATTTATTGTGATGCGTCGTTCACTGATTTGATTTAGAGTGTATCGTCGAGTGCTCTATATATATCTAATTTTTTATCTTCATGGCATTTCCTTGATTGCTCCATGATTTTATTTTCAATTTTGTCTGTGGTACTGTAGTTTGGTATTTTGAGACTCACCCCTTGTTTCATTTTTATACTATTAAAACTAAGGTTGTCTGCAGTACTGGTACTTTGAGACTTGCCCTTTGTTTCATTTTGTTACTATTAAATCTAAGGTTATCTGTAGTACTGTAGTTCGTTCCATTTTGTTACTATTAAAACTAAGTATATCTGTAGTACTTTGAGACTTACCCCTTGTTTCATTTTGTTACTATTAAAACTAAGTATATCTGTAGTACTTTGAGACTTACCCCTTGTTTCATTTTGTTACTATTAAAACTAAGGTTGTCTATACTACTGTAATCTTCATCAGATGCCACTACATCATACAATGGTTCCTCATCACTGGCAATACTGTTAAATTTTCTCCGTAATGGCATGGGACTAGTGGGTTTTTCTATTGGAAAAAAATGTATACATTAATTTCATATGGCAGTTAACAATGGCTCAAGGTCTTAAGTGCAACATCTCAAGCTTATAGTTAAACATAGAATGCAGCCAAGTTGCTCATGCTTTATCCAGAAAAGGAATGTACAAAGTTGAATTATCTCTGCTTCAAAATTTCAAGCATAAATGATACTCCTTCATGCACATTTTCAGGTAGTAAAATGTAACAACTGTGTTGTATTTCATTAAAATCCAAGCAGACGTTTAGGAGGACATACCCTGATAAGATACATGGACGGATAGATGGACAGACGGACAAACAGGGTGAATGCTATATAGATACCCCTAAACTTGGTTTGTGGGGCCATAGTGATTAAGCACATTACCACACATTTTTTTACTGCATCCTAATAAGAACATAGAATAAACCTGGGACAGATATATCGATAGGATTTCACTGGTGGATCATGCCTTCAAAAAACAGGGGCTCCCGACGGGTTCCAAATACCAAGCTATATGAAATTTTGAAATTATCACTGAAATGATATCATACTACTGTTATCTCTGTTAGATGCCTAGCAAACTTTATGATATCACAAATATGAAATCTTGACAGGCTAATATATAATAATGAAAGTAAGTCTAAATTAATATGTTCAACATTACAAAAAAAAATATAACAAGGTATATTTTCAAACTAAGTTTAAGCTTTTCAATTAACTGAAAAAGATTAATGACAATTCTGTTAGCTATATTGGAAGAAGTATGTGATATGTATATTCCTCTTATTTCTATCAAGTTTTCACATTTCCTAAAAGGTGTGGAAACATTTGTTCTCTTCTCTAGACGGGAGAACAAGTTTTGTGATATATCTGGCCAAATATATTCGGAATACAATTCTCAGTGTTGTCCTTCCAGTCATTAGAGAAACAATTTCCACAGCTTGAACACCTTAATTATAAAATTTCTCACATGTCGTTAAATAGATTTTCAAATAAATTGGCAAGCCTCACTTTCAAACATTTGCAAAATGTGAAAAATTTCATAAATAACTAGTTTTCATTGTGGAAACTATATATCTACAATCATACTTTGTAATTCATTAAATTTCTTTGATTATAATTTGATTTAGAGAAAAAAACTTTGAAAAAAAAATTACCAGATATTGGTGAAACAGGAGAGGTAACTTTACAAGTTAAACACCACATTCCTCCTCAAACTGCAGAAATATTGTACGTTTTTATAAACAAATTATTCCAACATTACATTGTAAATACAAAGAGTCATACAATGTAATGAATCAGTTTCCTTGTCATAAAAAATACCTTTATTTACCTGTATAAATGTAATACACATCCTTATGTAAACAATTCAGGTAAAAACCAACATCTGTAACACTACTCACTTATTAACAACTTTTACCTTCTTTTCTTGAGTACATTAATTGTCAGACCAAAGTTTAAATGATCTGTCACATAAACTACCAACTTGTGATCAGTCAGTCATGTAAAACTGTCTGACTAGATAAGGGGGATCCTATATCATCCTCACTATGTAGATAGATCTTTAATCAACTTGTCTTTTAAAACTTAATTATCATTGTGATTTTCAGATTTTAATTAGATTTAAATATAAAGCAAAATTTTTACCAAAAAATATTACAAGGACATATCCAAAGTCCCTTCATTTTAGAGGTAATCCTTGTTTTTACTTCAATACAATACCCTTTACATTTCATTTTATTATTAACACTTCCTTTTCTTTTTTTTTTTAACTTGGCATTTGACATTTAAAGAAAGACCTTAAATTGTTAGGACACCGTATTCGGACAATTTATTTGGTTAGGAATTTGGGATTAACCCTTAACAGTATCTGGTAATTTTTAAGGGACCCAGAATTTAAAAATTTATTTTCTCTGAAATTTGGGATTTTAGAATTCTTTTTCTCTAGAGCCTGGAAAACAGACCCTTCCTATCCACACCCTTTGATGAGTGTAGAGTGAGAACTATGAAGACTTCAAATTACTTCCAACTTGGCAACATTCTTAGCATTATTTGTTGTATACTGAATATAAATTATAAACTGGAATCTGGGATTATATCAAAACATAAAGATCCATCTGACAGAAAACTGATGATAAGATGTGAGTTGTTATTTGATGTAGGAAACATGTCTTTGTCTTCACATGGTCCTTTCTAAATTAAAATTATGACAATTTATTATATTGAGTTACATGTGTTCTTGTCCTGTATCATATATTATTTGTCACATTTTGAATTGTTCCCTTTAATTTGTAACAATTGTCACATCCCCCATATTTCATCCCAACTGTCACATCCCCTTTATTCCATACCAATTGTCACATCCCCTTTATTCCATACCAATTGTCTTATCCCCTTTATTCCATACCAATTGTCAAATCCCCTTTATTCCATACCAATAGTCATATCCCCTTTATTCGAAACCAACTGTCACATCCCATTTATTTCAGACCAATGTCACATCCCCTTTAATCCATAACAATTGTAACATCCCCTTTAATTCAGACTAATTGTCACATCCCCTTTATTTGAAACCAACTGTCACATCCCCTTTATTCAAAACCAATTGTCACATCCCCTTTATTTGAAACCAAATGTCACATCCCCTTTATTCAAAACCAATTGTCACATCCCCTTTATTCCATAACAATTGTCACATCCCCCTTCTTCCATACAAATTGTCACTTCCCCTTTCTTCCATACTAAATTTCACATGCCCTTTATTTTAAACCAATTGTCACAACCCCTTTTTTCCAAACCAATTGTCACATCCCCTTTATTCCATACCAACTGTCACATCCCCTTTATTTCATACCAACTGTCACATCCCCTTTTTTCTATAACAATTGTCACATCCCCTTTATTAAATACCAAATGTCACATCACATTTATTCCATACAAATTGTCACATCCCCTTTATTCCGTACCAATTGTCACATCCCCTTTATTTCATAACAATTGTCACATCCCCTTTATTCCATAACAACTGTCACACCTCCTTTATTTCAGACCAAATGTCAAAACCCCTTAACTCAAAACCAATAGTCACATCCCCTTCATTCCATACAAATTGTCACATCCCCTTTATTCAATAGAAATTGTCACATCTCCTTTATCTAGTACCTATTGTCACATCCCCTTTATTCCATACCAATTGTCACATCCCCTTTATTCCATACCAATTGTCACATCCCCTTTATTCCATACAATTGTCACATCCCTTTTATTCCATACCAATTGTCACATCCCCTTTATTCCATACCAATTGTCACATCCCCTTCATTCCATACCAACTGTCACATCCCCTTTGTTCCATACCAACTGTCACACCCCCTTCATTTCATACAAACAGTCTTATCCCCTTTATTCCATACTAATTGTCACATCCCCTTTATTACATACCAATTGTCACATCCCCTTTATTCAATACCAACTGTCACATCCCCTTTATTCCATACCAATTGTCACATCTCCTTCATTCCATACCAACTGTCACATCCCCTTTATTCCATACCAACTGTCACACCCCCTTTATTTCATACAAACAGTCTTATTCCCTTTATTCCATATCAACTGTCACATCCCCTTCATTCCATACCAACTGTCACATCACCTTCATTCCATACCAACTGTCATATCCCCTGTATTCCATACCAACTGTCACAACCCTTTCATTCCGTACCAACTGTCACATCCCTTTCATTCCATACCAACTGTCACATCCCCTTTATTCCAAACCAATTGTCACATCCCCTTTATTCCATACCAACTGTCACATCCCCTTTATTTCATACCAACTGTCACAACCCCTTTTTTCTATAACAATTGTCACATCCCCTTTATTAAATACCTATTGTCACATCCCCTTTATTCCATACCAATTGTCACATCCCCTTTATTCCATACCAAATGTCACATCCCCTTTATTCCATACAATTGTCACATCCCCTTTATTCCATACCAATTGTCACATCCCCTTTATTCCATACCAATTGTCACATCCCCTTCATTCCATACCAACTGTCACATCCCCTTTATTCCATACCAACTGTCACACCCCCTTCATTTCATACAGACATTCTTATTCCCTTTATTCCATACTAATTGTCACATCCCCTTTATTACATACCAATTGTCACATCCCCTTTATTCAATACCAACTGTCACATCCCCTTTATTCCATACCAATCGTCACATTCCCTTCATTCCATACCAACTGTCACATCCCCTTTATTCCATACCAACTGTCACACCCCCTTTATTTCATACAAACAGTCTTATTCCCTTTATTCCATACCAACTGTCACATCCCCTTCATTCCATACCAACTGTCACATCCCCTTCATTCCATACCAACTGTCATATCCCCTGTATTCCATACCAACTGTCACAACTCTTTCATTCCATACCAACTGTCACATCCCTTTCATTCCATACCAACTGTCACATCCCCTTTATTCCAAACCAATTGTCACATCCCCTTTATTCCATACCAACTGTCACATCCCCTTTATTTCATACCAACTGTCACATCCCCTTTTTTCTATAACAATTGTCACATCCCCTTTATTAAATACCTATTGTCACATCCCCTTTATTCCATACCAATTGTCACATCCCCTTTATTCCATACCAAATAAAAAATGGAAGAATGTGTCCATGGGACACGGATGCCCCCGCCTCCTTAAAATCGAAACCCATAAATTATTAAAGGCATAACTATATACAATATATATTTATCAAATATTATTAGAAAGGATCTTTCTCCTGTGATAAATAGGCACTGGAACTGGTTTGGTTTTNTGTCACATCCCCTTCATTCCATACCAACTGTCACATCCCCTTTATTCCATACCAACTGTCACACCCCCTTCATTTCATACAAACATTCTTATTCCCTTTATTCCATACTGATTGTCACATCCCCTTTATTACATGCCAATTGTCACATCCCCTTTATTCAATACCAACTGTCACATCCCCTTTATTCCATACCAATTGTCACATCCCCTTCATTCCATACCAACTGTCACATCCCCTTTATTCCATACCAACGGTCACATCCCCTTTATTTCATACAAACAGTCTTATTCCCTTTATTCCATACCAACTGTCACATCCCCTTCATTCCGTACCAACTGTCACATCCCCTTCATTCCATACGACCTGTCATATCCCCTTTATTCCATACCAACTGTCACAACCCTTTCATTCCATACCAACTGTCACATCCCTTTCATTCCATACCAACTGTCACATCCCCTTTATTCCATACCAATTGCCACACCCCCTTTATTCCATACAAACTGTCACATCCCCTTTAATTCAAACTAATTGTCACATCCCCTTTTTTCCATACCAATTGTCACATCTCCTTTATTCCATACCAACTGTTAGATCCCCTTCATTCCTTACCAACTGTCAGATCCCCTTCATTCCATACCAACTGTCACATCACATATATTCCAATCCCCTATATTTACAATTAATTGAAACATCACCTTTACTATACACAAATTGTCACATCCTGTTTCATTATACCAACTGTCATGCTCCTTCACTTTGTACCAGTCACCATATTCCGTTTTGTTATACTAATGGTCATATCCCCTTATTTATTTTGTGCCAGTAATCACACCCTTTTTTTGTTATATTAATTATTTTGAAACCTTGTTTTGAAACATCTGTAAAATTTATTAACTCAATGTGATAAATTTCATAATGAACTTAGTTCGCGTTGTAGAAACAATATTTGTCAAATTAATTTTATTATATTAAAATGAAATAAATGGAGTAAATGCACACTGTCATTAACGGTAAGTTTTGGAAATTCGGCAACTTATGATCATGAACAGCAAACTACTGAAAAATTGTGGAATGAAAAGGAATGACAGAAATAGTTATTGGTGTCCTTTATTGAACCTGTTTTCTGAACAGGAGTATTTTTTTTGATACAAGGTCTTGAAAAAACATGAAAACTAAAAAAAGTTATTGCCTTTATACTTTTGTAAATAGATTCAAGTAGTCTGTTAAATTTCAAGTCGCCAAAAATATCACAAATTTTAATTTATCATTCAAAATCTACCTTTTTTCACTGGAGTTTTAAATCTGGTGTCAATTACACAGGTCATCTAAGGTCAACAATAGATCTAAAGTTTCAATCAATCAAATGTTTTTCAACACTGTAAAATTACAAGGTCCAATAAACACTAATATGACTTTGATCTATTTGTTGATTTCCTGACATGATCATGGGTGGAGCACAAACTTTGGGATGAGAATTATAAACAAAAGACTGATCACATTATTTAATTTAAATTAAGCTTGGTACAAAAGATATGTAATGTAATAAAATAACATTAATCCCATTGAAACATGACAGAGAGTTTCAAAAATCAGCCCCAATCCCATCACTAACTAACTGTGAAGTCAACACTTTTAACTCAACTGACATACAGAATACTTTGATAACGGCAGTAGAATACTGAAGGAACAAGGGAAGTGATGACTACAAAAATCGAAGTCCAAAGAAATGGCAAAAACGGCAACAGAGAAAAACAAAGACAAAACAAGGACGTGAGACAGCTACAATGCACGGAATAATAAAGGGCTACGCCGAGCGCAGCATGATACCACCGCAGCATGTCGAACACTGAAATTTGAATAAGTGTAATTCAAATGAATGAGGACACAGTAAAGAGCTTGATACAGTAATTAAATGGACGCAATAAAGAGCTTGACCCCAGTAATTAGCTGCACACAAACTAAAGAAAATAAAAAATTAGCCCTTATAATTCCTTATATATATCTGATATAAATAAAGATTTCACTAATAACAAAAATTGCAATTTTGGCCCCTTTGACCCCTTGTAGCTCAGAAACAGTAAGATCTACACCGAATCTGGTGACACACTCCTGAAAGCTTATATCAAGAGGAATCCAAAGAAAAAAAATCCAATTGAAATCCAATGGAAAATAAAGATTTCACATATTTAGAAAAATTGCAATTTTGGCCCCTTTGACCCCTTGTAGCTCTGAAACAGTAAGAGCTACACCAAATCTGGTGACATACTACTGAAAGCTTATATTTTTGCGGTCGTATAAAAAGATAACATTAAGAACTAAGGAACACATAGTGAGAACTCTCATGAAAACCGGAAGTGACATCATGTGCTCCAGAAGGGTAAGCATGTCCTGCTCCGCTAGCGGCAACCGTCACACTATCAGTGAGTCAATCCAGGATTGAGTCAAATCCGGTTATCTCAAATCCGTGAAGACGTGAAATCTAACTGAAAATGTTCATTTTCATTTGGGACACAATGATATCATGGCAACGGCCATACAATTTCTGAAGGGATGAAAGTAACAAAGGCTGAACAAATCCCTGACTAAGCAGCTTTTGGGACAGTGTTTTTGCTCTAACTAAAAAGTAACTGTTTAAACTGCATCCCCGACAGTAACGAATCAACTGTGAAATGTACACTCCATAGGCTGGAGAGGTAGGTATATTGCTGCTCAGAAAAGGAAAGTTCACAATTGGGAAGTTAAAATCATCACGTTTGTCATACAGCTTAGATTTCAAACGTCCATTTTCTTCAATGTAAATTAAAAGATCTAAATACGAAGCTGAAGTAGGTGTATCAGTAG